>JASDQU010100033.1:405189-452095 GCA_032191745.1 Picea mariana | reverse complement strand
TTCAGCAAATATAGATAGAATGATTTCTTTACTACAACACTAAGTGCTTTTGGAATTGAGCATATACAGTGCGTGGCTATCTTTGAAACAAAAGACTTCCCTGGGTTGATAATTTATGTTCCACTTGGTTGTTTAAAATTAATTAAGCAATTATAGTGACCAACAATTTCCACTGATGACTATTATCTTTTTAGCTTGGGAGGTACTTTGCATGTTTTGTCTTGTACAAGGATGTTACCTTATGTTGACACTACTAGGCACTTAACTTTGTAATGGGTTTTTATAAAGTTGTAAAGTGGTTCTTTTATTAAAGTGACTTTTTAATAAAGTGTACCTTCTAATTTTAAAGTGACTTTATTTCATAAAGTGCACTTATTTAATAAAGTGAAATTACTTTAATATTTTAGGTGATTCATTTTGGAGGAAATGAATCATGACCCTTGATCTTGAAAAGGGCAAGATTAGATATTGGCCTTTGGATTTAGGGTTGGGGAAGGTGAAAAGACACTTTGGAGGGAAAAGGTCATTGTTGGCAGTAGGCTGAAGTATAAAGAAGGATGATTGTGGGGACAGAAAGTGTCAAGAAAGTAAAGCAACAATTGGAAGGGAACGCAACATGCATGCATAAAAGAAAGCATGCACAAGGAGAGCGACAACTGAAAGGAGGAGAAGAATGACCACATGAGAGGAAGACCTAATGTTGGTAGGGTTAGGGTTTTGAGAATGTATTGTAAATGGCTGAAGAGAGCGAAACATATAAATAAATATGCGTAGGTATCATAGGGGGTTGTCTTTTTGCATTTCTCATACTATTGTTCCATCAGAGATATGTGGAAGTTGATGCGTTATGTAATGTGTCACAACCCAATTTTGTATAAGCTGTTGAGATAGAGGAGACGAGGGAAGGTAGATCTTGAGGATTAGATCACAGGGTGAGGAGCCTTGTGCAATCTAGTTTGCCTCATACAGACCTTACCCATCTGAGGATAATTGTAAGTGCGCGATGCTGGATACGCAGAACTACCATAATAAAAGAGCCAAGAGAGAAATCTTTGTGGACGTAGCCCAGGAGGGGGTGAACCATGGTAACATCTTTGTAATGTGATGAATGCATGCATACCTTTATCATATTTTCAGTAGTTATTTTTTGTGCTTAATGAATGAATGAGTTATTACATTCCTTGTTTAAATGATGTTGCAATATTGAGGGAATAAGCTATGAAGGTTACTGCATAGTCATGAATAACAGTAGGTTGCAATCACAAGTTATGATAAATGGTTTAGAATACTAATCCCATATCTTGTGATCAACCCTAGGCTGTAAACACATGATTCTTGTAGCCACCCATTAAATTTATCTCAGGTGAGACTGTGTGACACATTTTGTATGCTGCGTTGCCTTCTGGTTTACTAGGAGGGCTGATAGTTTTAGAGGCTTTTGTTGGAAACCCAAAAGACATGAACCCTGGGTCAATAACTTAGACGGTAGAGAAGGAAGAATAAAACCCAACAAATGTTTATGTTTCCATTGGAAGGAACAAAGGACGATTGAGTATATGAGATAGGTGGAGAGGGAAACGAGCAAAGAAAAGAAGAGAGCAATGAGCCATTAGAAGGGGATGTTGAGACCATGGAACCCCACAAAAGAAGAAATAAAAACTTGGTTGAGAACCAAAGAGCTAGAGTTTTCACAGCAAGACAATAGAAACCCTAGAATAACACCCCACAAATATCTGGACAAATACTTGTTTATTGATTTGCACGAAGTCTTTTTCTATGATTTTATACATCTATTGCAGGAGTGGATACTAAGGTTGAACGATAACCACGTGATGAACCAGATTCAACATTTAGATTGGACCCAGGTACAGATTGAGAAGTTACAGCAGGTGAACAACAAATTCACCTGCGCAGTAGACTTTTGGCTTGACTATATTGTGGCAGGGTTTATAACAGAGTTTGCAGTTGACACAATGAATTCATACAACACAATGGAGCAAGAATTCCTACGTGGACCTCGAGGAAGGTACATTAGATCACTGTATACTTATATTAATATACTTCTATATAACAAAGGTGTAATGACAATGGAATCAAAAAACTAAACTTCCCTGTGTGCATGGGGGAAGGGGGGAAGCACTGACAAAGAGAGAAAAAATTGAAGGAGGCAAGGATACAGGAAAGAAGGAGGAACTCTTGGACCCGATCATGATGGATGATGACCAGATCTGGTGGATTTTGGAGACAACTGGAAAGTCGCGTAGCGGAAAACCCTACCAATACAAGGTGAATACCAATAAGAGAGCTATAGCCATGAGGGAAGGCTTGGTGAGTGATGAGGAATAGGTAGAGGATCTCCGAGTTGTGGAGTAGAATGAGGAAATCATACGCTAAACATATGAGAGGAAGACGAGAGGTCTAAGAGCGGGAGGTGAAGGTGCCATCCTATCCTTATTAATGTCAGTGTGGAACCCATAAACCCTTGTGTGACTAATACACCAAAGAGAACACCACTGTTTAGACAACCATAGTTCAGAGGAAGTCTGATAGCGGGAAGTACATCTACACAAGGGACAAAAACTAGAGGAGCCAGTTCAGGTAGCACTAGTCAAGTATCTACACAGCGTGGAGGAGGTAGTAGTTCAGTATTCAGAATGGCAGGACATGATCCCACCATCAGATTACCATAATTTTGAGAAGAAGTAATAGAAGACCGTGAGAATAATTTGTTCATTTGTGCAAAGATATGGGAAGAAAAATAGATCAATGATGAAGATACCAAACTCGTGAAACTAGATATTATGCTAAGAGACGGTGCACTAGACTGGTACATGAGTCTAGACACAAAAAGTACCCCTAGGATGATAAGGACATTGACAGACATTAAGAAGTTACTGATTAATGAGTTCCAGAAGCCGAGCTCAAAGGATCAGTACATGAATGAGATGATCGAAATAAGACAGAAACTAGGAGAGTATGTATGGGAGATTGACCAAAGATTCAATCGACTAAAGGGAAAGTTAAAATATCTCATGACCGATATGCAACATCAACACCTGTTTGTCAATTCACTACTCCCACACTTAAAATACCCTTTATGACAACAAAAATTTAAAACACAGGTAGAGGCTCTGCAGGTAGCCTTGCAACTGGAAGAAAACTAGTACCAACAGATAGACCCAGCTATCGAAGAACTGAAGGAGGATTTGAAGAATCTCACGTTTCAGCTGAACCAAAATAATAACAAGGATAAACGAGAAGTCGTTTGGTGTACCACGTGCAGGACGAAATGACACCACAAGAACGAATGCCCAACGTTCGTGCAGTATATGGAAGCAGGAATGCTTAATCCATTACCAACAGGAGGATTATGGTGCAAAATCTATAAGAAACAGGGTCTCGACCCTTCTCAATGCAGGATGATGCAGAAATACCAGATAGTTCCAAAGTGTTCATATTGCACCTTTTGCAAGTCAGTGGGCCATAATGATAAAGATTGTAGAACTATGGAACTGATGCAAGAAAGGACATTAGATGCATATAGTGTACAGGCCGAAATGATGACTGGGAAAGCAATGCCACATTTCAATCAAGTCCCAACTCCATACAACACTGCGCAGTAGCAGTGTAATACTATGCAACAACCATACAATAACGCATAATCGCAGGACAACCCAACACAGCCTCAGTACGATACCGCGTAGTATAATCAAGCACCTTAGTATAACACACAGAGAGGTGATCGAGTAGGTTATAGAGGAGGAGGACGAGCCAGAGGAGGTTTCAGACGAGGTAGAGGACTAGTCACATGTCACAATTGTCAGCAACTGGGACATTATGCAAGGGAATGTCCACATCCACCAGCAACTTGTATGTATTATTGCGCATCAGACCATAGTACAGAGGAATGTCCGACACTACTAGTGAAGATTTCAAAAAAAGAGGAACCAGAACAACCAGAATGTTTAGTGGATTTCAGCCGAAGCAAGGGATGAAGGGAGAAAAATCAACATAGTTTCCCGTAGAGGAGTTAAAATAGGCACTGACACAGTTCGACAAGAACTAGCGCGAAACCAATGAGTAAATAAGAACACTGAACCCATGAAGAAGTTCAACGCACAGAATAAAAAGGATATCTTTAAAGAGGCCAGACAATAATTTCAGAAGGAGGGCACAACGTCGACTTCAACAATGCAACATTACAAGGAAGCACCAAAATACAAGATGCCTCCATCAATGGATCATACCAACGAAATGCAGCCCATGGGACAAGTAAGTACAATCAAAGAATTTTTGCAATCATGTGTAAAAGTATTAAGTGATCCATCATCTTTGAAAATATTGCAAAACATCCTAGAAAAGTGTAGCAGCGAGACGGAAGAAAATCTATAACCTAAAACAATTAATCACCTACACACAAAAAGAAGAACAAGTAGGGAATTTAGACTGAATGCTAACATTGGGGATTTCAATATGGGAGACATTATAATAGATCTAGGATCTGAAGTGAATTTATTACCAAAGAAGACATGACAATGCATGGGAGAGCCAACATTACGATACTCACTTGTTCAATTGAAACTAGCAAACCAGCATAGATTCCTACCAATTAATAGACTGAAAGGAGTGACTGTAGACCTTGATGGAGTATGCACTAAAGCAAACTTTGAAGTCATTGAAATAGTAGACGGTACAACACCTTACCCAACATTACTTGGTCTAGATTGGGCGTTTGACAACCAGGCCATAATCAATTTGAAGACTAGGAAAATGACATTTGAGTCTGGAGAATACAGTGTCATTGCACCATTAGACCCATCAGAAGGGGAGAGGTTTGTAGAACCTACTTGCCTAGACTTAGAGGAAATCGACCAGTTGTACAGAACAACTGTGTGCGATGAGGATTACGTAAACCCAACTGCAGACGAGGTACTGAGTTGGCGGAGCATTACTTCATGTGCAATAGACTCAGACATCGATTTAGAGAACTGACAGTAGAGGCTACACGAAGCATCCACACAAAGATGTGCAAGAATAGACCGCGCAATAAGATGGATAGGAACATAAATCAGGGAACCACCTAGTTTCCATGGAATAAATGATTTGGAAACATTCTTGACACAGTACAAAGACATAGTGTTAGAGAACCAGAGACTATTGGCACTTGACTCAGTACTAAAGGCCACACCAACAAGATGGTGAGGTGCACACAGAAAGACAATCACAAACTGGTACCAATGTAAGCGGTTACTACACATAAGGTTCAACGCAAAATAGAAAAAACCAAACAATAGAAATATGAAGGACATAGAGCACTAGAGAAACACTTGGAGGCATGTAGAATGTTGTGGAAAATGACACCACCAGAGGAATGGCCTCATCACTTCATACATACTCTAGAGGGCATACCAACGATTTGGTATACAAACCAGGAATTGCGCAAAGGAACTATGACATGGACGACATTGCGACAAAATTTCACAGTCACTTTCCCATTCGAGCATGAGAACCCCAACATAGATGCAACCCTTAAACATATCAAAGGAGTCATATTCATCAAAGAACCAGAAATAGAACTTATCACAAAAGAACAACAGTGGAATAAACAGACAGTCAAGGAATTGCTATCTTGTTACCACGTACAAGAAGAAGCACCGGATGAAGATGATCCATGTGATATTCAGATCAAAGAAGTAGAAGGCAAAAGAGATATGGAAGGACCACCCATAGAATCATAAGTCATTTCCGTGCCAATCAAGGTAAAGAAAGTTAACATCGGGACAATTGAGCAGCCCAAAATGGCCAGCATTGGAGAGTACTGGGATGAGCAAACAATAGAAAGTATCACAAAGTTGTTGCATGAATATAGTGACCTCTTTCCCACAACATTCACAGAGATGAAGGGTATAGCCGAAGAACTAGGAGAAATGAAGATACCACTTAGACATAACACGAGACCTATTAGACAACGACCCTACAGATTGAACCCAATATACAAACAGAAAGTCAAAGATGGGATTGACAGGATGCTCGAAGATGACATCATAGAACTAGTTGAGGAGTCAGCATGGATAAGTCCAATGACAGTACAGGACAAGTAATAAGGAGGGATCATGATATGAGTCAACTTAAGGAAGTTGAACGATGCATGCCTACATGATCCATTCCCTACACCGTTCATAGATGAAGTGTTAGAGAATGTGGGAGGACATGAAGCTTACTCGTTCACTGATGGATTCTCGGGATACCATACGATTAAGATAACATAGGAGGACAGACACAAGAAAACATTTGTGAGAGAATGGGGATATTATCAGTACACAGTCATGCTGTTTGGACTGAAGAATGCACCCACAATATTCTCCAAAGTGGTTATCGCAACATTTAAGGAATTCATCCATTAGTTTCTTGAAGTATACTTGGATGATTGGATAGTCTATAGCATGTTGAAAAACCATGTGGAAGTTTTATGGTTGATGTTAGAAATATGCAGACAGTGCCAGATATCACTGAACATTAAGAAATGCATATTTGGAACACCGTTTGGGATACTATTGGGCCACATAGTATGCAAACAAGGTTTATTGGTAGCTCCGGAAAAAATCGTAGTCATTGTTAATTTGCTAGCACCAGAAACATCTTGTCATCTAACAACGACGTTAGGACACACATGATACTACCGGAAATTCATCAAAGGATATGCACAAATCACAACACAGATGGAAAATTTGTTAAGAAAGGATACAAAGTTTTAGTGGAACGACGAGTGTTAACACGATTTGGATACCTTGAAGGAAAAGATGGTTACTACGCCGATATTGGCATTTCCAGACTGGGAAAGACATTCCATGTGCATATATATGCATCGACCATAGCAATTGGATCTATCTTAGTGCAGCCAGGAGCAGAAGACTTCGATCACCCGATAGAATTTGCAAGAAGAAATTTATTAGACACAGAACAGAACTATAATACGATAGAAAGAGAAGGCCTAGCCATGGTCTATGCACTACAAAAATTCATACATTACTTATTGGGGAAGCACTTTAAAATGTTCACAGATCACTCAACCCTGAAATACCTAGTCAAAAAGCCAATGTTGGGGGGGAGAATATTTCAATGGTTACTACTTTTCCAAGAATTCAACTTTGAAGTAATAGTTAGACCAGGGAAATTGAATGCAGGACCTGACCACCTATTGAGGGTCACAAATGGAGAAGAACCTATGAATTTAGAAGACAAATTTCCAGATGCACAACTATTCTCAGTACAGATTGTTGATGAATGCTTGATAGATATCATTTAGTACTTGAGTACAGGTACTGCGCTGCAATACTATAACACTGTGCAGAAGAAAAAATTGATAGTTCGCACTGCCGACTATCAACTGATTGCAGGACATTTATATAAAATGGGTGCAGATAGCATCTTGCGAAGATACATGTTAGATCATGAAATACCAAGAGTCTTAGAAGAATCCCACTATGGAATAGTAGGAGGGCATTATGCAGGTAAAGCTACCACGTAGAAGGTATTGCGTGCAGGTCTATAGTGGCCAACGATTCACACAGACTCGAAGGAGTACTGTCAAAGATGCGTTGTCTGTCAAAGGGTAGGAAAACCCAACAAAAGGGATGAGATGCCATTACGACCACAAGTAACATTACAGGAATTTGACAAGTGGGCAATAGACTTTTTGGGACCAATCAATCCATCGACAAAAAGAGCAGGGGTTAGGTACATTATCACTGTGATGAAATATTTAACAATATGGGTGGAAGCCACACCAGTAAAATATTGTAGCGTAGAAACAATAATGCAATTTTTGTTTGAACAAGTAATCACTCAATTTGGGTGCCCAAGAGTTTTGATGAGAGACCAAGGCATGCACTTCATAAACAACACCATCTGTGCGATGAATGAAGAATTTTAATTCCACCAGCAGAAGATCACACCATATCATCCACATGAAAATGGCACAGTGGAAGCCTTCAACAAAATTCTACAGAACGCACTAACAAAGATTTGTAACGTCAATAGGGATGACTGGGACCTCAAATTAGCAGCATTATTATGGGCATACAAGACTACATGAAAAAATTTGACAGGGCACATGCCATTTAAATTGGTTTATGGCCAAGAAGAAGTAGTGACATTAGAGTTTTTAGTACCCA
This sequence comes from Picea mariana, assembly GCA_032191745.1. Classification (NCBI taxonomy): domain Eukaryota; kingdom Viridiplantae; phylum Streptophyta; class Pinopsida; order Pinales; family Pinaceae; genus Picea; species Picea mariana. Next base: position 443,921 of record JASDQU010100033.1, on the reverse strand, counting down.
TCTTGCGCATAGCAACTATCACACAAATGACAGAACGAGGCACAATACAAGAGAGAATGAATCAATTATTGACCATGGAGGAAGATCGAATCTTGGCAAGATTCCATAAACAAGTGAAGAAAGCAAGAGACAAATCTTGTCACGATAGACACATCAAGAAGAAAATGTTCAATGAAGGAGATCTAGTATTGGTGTATGACAATAAATCGTTTCAACACCTGGGAAATCTCATAATGCATTGGTTAGGACCATATGAAGTAAAATCTATAATAGATGGAGGAGCTGTACAATTAAGAGATTTATCAGGCACAGAACTCAGAGGGATGATCAATTAGAGCCGACTAAAGCTATACAAGGACAATTGACCACCCACCACGTAGAAAAAAAAAAGAAAAGGAAACAAAACTAAAGAGAGCATAGTGCACCAGAGGTAGAAAGACCACACAAAGTTAGAAACACAAATTCAGAAAAAGAAAGGAAAACGGTTTTATACAAAGGGAAACAAGCGGGAAAAGGAAAGTCGACAAAAGAAGGATGACATGACAACACTAGGTGGAATTAAAGGACGACAAGGACCGATGGGACATCACATTAATCATGCCAATTGGAGATGTTAAGGAAAGAGTAATGATAGGTACGAAACCACCGGAGATGCATTGAACCCACAATTATGGTGCATTAAACCCATAATGGAGGAAGTGTCCTCGACAATCTTCATGGGAAGTCGATACAATACGCGAGCACAGGAGCAACTAGTCTATTCACGAAAGGAGAACAAACAGAGAGCAATAGTAACTACAACACACAGAGAAAGGCTACAGAGACCACAGAAGCTATTCGAACCCAACAAAAGTTCAACAGTGACCGCTATGGCACCACCGAAGCCAGTAGAAGCAAGCCAAAGTGCCAGACCAACCAAGCTTCAAACTCGGTCATGAGGATCGTTGGAAGAAGGTGAAAAACAACCGTCAGAGGTCATCAATATCGATGAAATCCCATCCTTGAAGATGATACCGGTGAATCCTACATTGATTCTGGAAGATATTCAATAGCCCGAAGTATAGGCCATGAAAGTTGATATGCCAACAACGACGCAGGAGCCTCAGAGCCAGGAAGCAGAAACCCAAAAGGAGGTGCAACCAGAGAATACAAAAGAAACTCTGAAAGTTAATGGCACGACGCCAAATTCGATAGCAGCATTGGAGCCAAATGAGTCTCAAACGACCATCTCAGAATGCCCAATAGGGGAGACCGCTGAATATGTATTGGCTTGGTCGGAATGGCTTACGAAGGAACAACCTAAAGCTACTAGAAATTTGAACCAGCCACTACAGTAGAAAGATAAGATCCAGATACCAAGTTCACCCTGCAATAAACCTACAACATAAATTGTTTTACCACACATACCAGCTGAAGTATAAGTAGGACCAGAGCTAATGGGTCATGTAGGAAAGCTCAAATATTTATACCATGATGTAGTAGATGAAGCCAAGTTCCCAGAATTTGTGAAGAGGGTCTTTATACAGACTACGGGCACGAATCCATTTAGACAACCGATTGATCAGCTGTATCAGTGGGAAACTGGGCTGGAGAAAACAGGAATTTTAGGTCTATTGGACCTACCACATTTTGGTAGAGGCCAGAACGCAACAGCATGCATCAAGAGGATATTAGCAGTCGCACATGGAGGGGACATATGGCTGGACAAAATCGTCCTCAAATAACAGGGTTACCAATTCGGGGTATGGATCCCACGTTGTTTTTGGATGACAAAACCAAGGAGAAAACTCTAGAAAAAGAAATAAAGAAGAAGTATGGCACTGCCAGGGGAACAAGAGGCATCATCATCAAACAAATCAACAATGTAGCCACCCAATTGCGTGTAAAAATCTTAGCCTGCAAGTTGCTAAGAAAATGCCAAAGAGAGGAATTACCCCCTGGAGTCATTGCAGTTGTAGCCTAGTGCATAGAAGGCACCTCAAGGAGTTGGGCGCCATACTTATTGAACTTATTCCTAGAGTATTGGAAGGATGTGCATGATCTAGGCATAGAGTTCCACTACTCATGGCTAATTACCTTAATAGCCTGCATGGGATGGTGAGAACCAGGGTATGTAGTTTTTTGTACTAGACCAAAGCTTGTGGGAGAAAGGTATATTTTTTTGAAAGCAGGGCCAAATGCTAGGCATAAGAGGGAGAATGAGATCATATTTTAAGAATACATATGTGACCTGTAGGAAGCCATCAACCGAATGTGGAGAATAACACTAGAGTCTGTTGCATGATATGTGGACATCGCCAACTTCCAGGCCACATGACAAACAACGTGGATATAGGAAAGGAAGGATCCAGCTAAACAGTGGCTACAGATGCACTACTGCATCACAGAGGGTGACATCAATATGGTCATCAATGAATGGCCCGACGAATGGAGGATCCCAACCATTAACTGGGAAGTGCCGGAAAGAACAACAGAGGAAGAGGTAGAGTAGAGAGAAACACAACCTCCGAAAATACAAGTGGCCAAGAGATGAAGAAAGGGCCAAGGAAAGCCAACGCAGATAGATGAAGCGCCAAAGAAGACAGGAACCTAGAAGGGAAAGAAGGAGAATACAAATCCGACCAAGGAATAATAGAAACAGGCTGAGGGAGCAGAGGAGACCACTTCAAATCCCAACACATAAGAACCAGGGGGAAATAAGAGACCAGCCACACAGGAAGGAGGCGCGTGCAAGAAGTCAAAGGCACAACGAGCACTGCCAGAATATACACTTACAGAGGATGATGGGAAAATAATCACCAGAATGGTCTAGGATTGTCTAGCCAAGGACTTCGACCATGCAGCGCACCATAGGGACAAACTGCAAAAAGAGCTGGCAGAATTGGGGCAGTTCCTCAAGAAATTCGGGGAAGTATAGATAGAAAGAAACAACAGGGGCATGGAGCCATCAACACTACAGATAGAAGGAAGAGTGCAAGAGAAATCTCGATAGTTAGAACAAGGTATATTGCATCCATAACATTCCATATCAACCCCATCATGCAACTCATGGATGAAATTGTGGGGAAGACACCCTTGAAATACTTGATCCAAATCCAACTTGTGTTGACAAGGATACCATCAGGGGCATTACACAGGTTGCAGGTGAGCGTCAACCACGAGGTACAGTATTGTGCATGTAGAGACTTAATTGAATTGAATAATGTAACAAAGAAACAAGACGAATTGAAAATAGGCTACGAGAAAGACAAATATGAGACCAAGGAGGAAAGGGAGTGCCAAAAAGGATTGGAGCAGAAAGTGGTAGGAACTTATGAGAAGATTCCGCAGGCCCCGCAGAGTGAGGAAATCACAACAACAAAAAATATTGATCAGATTGCATAGGAAATTGATCAATATCAGAAGGAGATCGAGAATCTCCAAGAATAGCTCACACCAACCAATCCACCAGTAGTCAAGGATCAAATGAAACAAGAAGAAACGACATAGTTGCAGGAAGTAGAGCAACAGGTTAGCACAATAGTTGACTTGTTTGATAAAGCAATGCAACTATGGACAAGGTTGGAGGAGGATCCACAGGTCCAACGGTGGGGCAAAGAAGAGGAAAGGATAAATGTAGTGATCCAAGAGCTCAAGCGGAAGAAGAATACCATACCAATCCTAGAACGTGTCAAAGGGATGCAAGAGATTAAGAAATTGCAGGCAGAGCTAATCTCTGTGCAAACCCAGAAACAAGAGCATCAGGCTCAAATTGAGCCATTACAGGAGAAGGTAGCAGAAGTACTGGCACAGACAAAGGAAGCTAAGACACAGATAGCAGAGATCGAGGAAGAATATGCAAGATTGATTAGTGACTAAGTGACATTTCAGATAGTGGACACAATCAAGGAGAAGACTATGCAGAAGCAGACATAGGCAACAACACTCAAGGAAAAGTTCCAAATGATCACCAAGGAGATCGAGGAAGCTCAGAAGGATTAGGTGGCTCGAGATGAGCCACATGTTAGTGTTGGGGGCTTGTTGGTAGCAGGATGAAGTATAAATAAGGATGATTTTGGGGAAAGAAATCTTGCAGAAAGTAAATTGACAACTGGAAGGAAACGCAACATGCGTGCATGCAAGAAAACATGCACAAGGAGAGCGACAACTGGAAGGATGAGAAGAATGCACACATGAGAGGAAGACCTAATGTCGGTAGGGTTAGGGTTTTGGGAATGTATTGTAAATGGCTAAAGAACCTGAAACATACAAATAAAGATATGTAGGTATCATAGGGGGTTGGCTTTTTGCATTGTTCATACTATTGTTCCATCAGAGATATGTGGAAGTTGATGTGTTATGTAATGTGTCAAGACCCAATTTTGTATAATTTGTTGAGCTAGAGGAGACGAGGGAAGGTAGATATTGAGGATTAGATCACAGGATGAGGATTCTGGTGCGATATAGTTCCCCTCATATAGACCTTACCCATTTGAGGACAATTGTAAGCGCGTGGCGCTGGATACACAGAACTACGATAATAAAAGAACCAAGAAGGAAATCTTTGTGGATGTAGCCCAGGAGGGGGTGTACCACGATAACATCTATGTAATGTGATAAATGCATGCATACCTTTATCATCTTTTCAGTATTTATTTGTTGTGATTAATGAATGAATGAGTTATTACATTGCTTGTTTAAATGTTGTTGCGATATTGAGGGAAAAAGCTATAAAGGTTACTGCATGGTTGTGAATAACAATAGGTTGAAATCACAAGTTATGATAAATGGTTCAGAATACAGATCCCATATCTCACGCTCAATCCTAGGATGTAAACGCATGAGTCTTACAGCCACCCATTAAAGCTATCTTCGCTGAGACTATGCAACGTATTTTGTATGCTACATTGCCTTCTGGTTTACCAGGATGGCTGATAGTTTTAGAGGCTTTTGTTGGAAACCCGAAATACATGAACACTGGGTCAATAACTCAGACGATAGAGATGGAAGAATAAAACCCAACAATCATTTTCAAATTTATAAAAGAATGCATTGGGTAGTGTGCAAGACACAAGAGGAGGAGATTGAGAGAGAATTTCCTGAGTAAGCTTGAGAGAGGAAAGAGGGAAGAAAAGAGGGCACATTTTCCAAGAGATCTAGGGAACAAATCCTAAGGAAGAATTTATGTTTTGTTTTTGAGTTGATTTTCTGTTGTTGGAGGCCATACTGTACGGATTCATACAGTCCGTACAACAAGAGGAAAGGGCACAAAAATTGAGGTGGGGCTTGGTATAGTTTTCAAGGAAATTTTTGTTGTTGTTGGGACATACAAAATAGTCTGTACAACAAGCTGTTTGCATGATTTTAGAGGTGTAACTTTTCTGGGTGGGTCATACAATGGTACGGATTTGGCATTAAAATCGAGGTAGATTTGGTGGGACAGTTTGGGTGTTGTAAGTGGTTTTTCTCTTGGCTTGAAATGTGATTTTGCTGTTGTTATGTAGTTTCTTGAAGCTAAATAATAAGATGTCTCTCTCTCTCATTGTGTTTCCCCACATTGGGGTTTTTCCTAGATTTTGCCCAAATTTCTGAGTTATTCATGGGTGATTGAATGTTATTCATTGTGTTTATTTTTGTTGCATAATTACTTAGCAATGTGTATTTCTTCTTATGGAAATTTATGAATGTGGGTTTTAAACATATCAGAGTTCATGCAAGATAGTTATCTCTAGGTTGCTAAGTGTATGACAGAATATTAGCTTGTTGATTTTTGCCATTAAAATTTACATGGTATCAGATCTTTGTCTCTGAGTGACAGTGAGCAGTGAGATTTTTGGGCAAGGTTGAAGGGGGAAATTTGTGATTTTTTTCCTTGAGATATGACAGGGAATATGGTTGCATGCATTATATTTGAGGATCAATTGTATGGCATTTCCAACTAGTTGTAGTGTAAGGTCCGGATGTCAGTTGTTCTCAAGGAGAACAAGATTTGGAACTATGTTAGTTCTGTTGTTGTGGTTCCTGCAACAGATCATGTTGCTTTGGATTTGCATGAGGTCAAGGAGGACAAAGCTCAGAGGATTATTTTGGATGGGGTGAAGGATCACCCATGGATGATTTTAAGGATGGAAATTTATTTTAAAATGTAGAAACCTTGGTGAATCTTACTAATCCTTCATATGTCTACTATAAATGTTTGGATATATTTTTGTAAAAATATTCAAATTTCTAAGTATTTTATATGGTTTTTATAAAAAATTTGGCGATTTTTAAGGTAAATAATTTTATCCTATAAAATTTGGCTGAATCATTTTTAAAATAGTGAATCTCGGTTTTGGAAAAACCATAGAAAATTAGCCCATGAGTGAAATTTAGCCCCTAAAATCATCCCTACGTGACCTTATCCCACACTTGACTGAGAAGAAGACAACCAAGGAGATGTGGGATGCACTTAAGAACTTATTTAAGGTGAAGAATGAGAAATAGAAGATGGCCTTGAAGACCAAGTTCAATGATACCAAGATGAGTAAGGAGGAGAGTGTTTCTTCTTATCTTACCTGGGTAACTCAAGTGAAATATGAGCTCGTTGCTATTGGAGAGGTCATATCAGATTCATAGTTGGTAAGGATAGCCTTGAAAGGCTTCACCAAAGAATGGGAAGTCTTCGTGAAGTGTGTGGTGGGTCATGAGAATCTTCCAGATTGGAGCAGACTGTGGGATGATTTCACTCAGGAGGATATCTGAGAAGGATCTAAGAGCAGCGAACAGAAGATAGATGGAATTGATGAGAATGTTTCTCTTACTGCAAATAGAAAGAAGAAAGGAAGTTATGGGAGGGACTTGAGTAAAGTTAGATGTTATTGTTGTAACCAGTTGGGGCACCTTGCTTCTCATTGTCCTGAGAGGAAGAAGAAGAAGAAGGAACCAGAGGGGCATGGGACAACTACTACAACATTCATGGAGGAATTTCTTCCAAGTATGACATGGAATTTTCTTTGGTTACCCTAGTTTCTAGTGTCGGTAGTGGAGGATTGGGAGGTGATATTAGATGGATTGTAGATAGTGGATCCTCTTGCCACATGATGAGAATATGGCGAGTATTCCTTAATATCATAGAGATAGTTCCTAACCGACAGGTGATAAATGAAGGTGGTATGGCGCGAGTTGTACGTGGAGTTGGAAGGGTTAGATTCCAACTTGAGTATGGAGGATTCCTAGAACTTGATGGAGTTCTCTTTGTTTCAGGGTTGATGTTTAACATGGTCTTAGTCTCATCCTTGAAGAATGTAGGATATTGTACATTGTTCAAGAGGGAACATGTCTTTATCTACAGGGAGGGAGAAAACTCGGTGGAACTGCAGTTGATCGGTCATCGAGTGAATAGGTTGTATATGTTGCAAGGAAAACCTTCAGTGTATGATTCAATATCATATGAGGAGCATGAGGAGGCTCATTAGAATACGGTGGGCCCAAGGATTCAGTCTTGCATTCTGAGAGAAGAGAGTGAGTCTCTTCTGAGAACTGGCAGGTGGATAAACCATTGTGGTCGAACCAATTCTTGGGATGGAGTGGATTCTCCAAGGAGCTCAGGGTTCCGGGTAGATGTCAGGAGAAGATCTTCTAGTTCGAGTTATGTGCAGGTGTTGAGGATAACTCCAGGTTCAGAGGGATATCCTACAGAGCACAATGTTGTGGGAATAGATGATGGAGATGGCAACGAGTACATCCCTCGCTAAGAGGGAGTGTTAGCTTGTAATGTCCCCACTTTGGGACATCATCACAGGGCAGAGACTTATGATGACCAGAGTAGCCAGATGGATGTTATAGAGAGTACAGGGGTATTTGAGAGGCATTGTGGGGTCAAGTTGGAATTTATCATCATATTCCATCATTATGAGCCATTCCGCACAGGTTGGCTTTGGTTTCGTTCCATTCCGACAATTTCCATGATTTTGACTATTTTGAGCTATAAGTTAATTAAAATCACTAAAGAGGGCATTTTGGGCACATTACTTGGAGGAACCTCTTAGTGTAATAGCTCATTGGAATCGGGAGGAGCAACACTACAGGATGGGATGGCTAGAAGTGACTTTCAGTGGCCAGGGAAGCCACAAGGAGAGATAAGGAGATTTTCAGAGGTAAAAAGGTTAATTAATTAATTAAAGTGATTTAATTAATTAATTAAATATTAATAAAATGAAAGTCACTTTGGAGGGACAAGGTGAGCCAAAAAAGTATAAAAGGAAGGCAAGGGCCTCTACTCATCATTCATGTATGTTTATCTTCTGATTTTTGGCTTCTAGCTAGTGAGCCCAACATTGGGGGTTTTGAGGGTTTTGACATAACAAACCCTAGAGGACGATTCGGTGGTAAAAGATTCCACCTAGCTTGTCCCAAGCTTGGTCTCGGAGATGCAATACTCTCCCACACCATTCTAGTTCTAGATCTACTTAGTTGCAGGGGGATTCTACATTAGTTTCATGTGCAAATAGAGAGAGGGCGCACCGGTTGGGGGTTTCCAGCAAGAGGGGCGCACCATCCTTGGAGAGAGATTCTTTGTAGGAGATTGGCATGGTCTTTGGAGATTCCATCACTTGGGTTCTTCTTGCAGGGTCTTCACCATCATTCCTAGTGCTTTTTGAGAGAGTTTCATGGTTCAGATTATTTCTTGAGTAGTGGGACGAATTGAAGAGAAGGAGGGTGTTTTTGAGATTAAGATTTAGTCAGTTTGGAGGGGTTACACTTCAGATCTAACCCTGAGACTTCACCTATTGACTTGTAGTGTCCCGATCTATATTTCTGGAGAGTTTCAGAGTATTTGGAGGCCTCCTTCAGCAGGGCTGAATTATCTAGGGCTTCAGTCATCCAGTGGGGCGCACCATTCAGTGGGGGATTTCAGATCTACAGAGATTGAGAGGGATCTTGGAGATTCGAGCACCTGGGTTGTTCTTACCATCACCTGATCTATCAGTTGGCATATTTCTTAGGGTGATTGGACACTTTTGGCAGCAGGGCCGAGTTATTGAGGGTTTCAACCTTCTATTGGAGCGTGGCATTCTTCAGCTGGAGAGTTTGGCATTTAGATCTTCTTGTATTAATCTTCATTTCTTATTCAGCCTTTAGAGGCATTATTTTGTATTAGCGGGAGCATTTTGTAGCAGCTCATATCTATTGTCTATCTTCTTGGCCATCTGTTGAGCATTCCAGATCGACATCTCCATTGTAGCAGGTTCTTCTATTTTATGAATAAAGAAGATTTGATATGTTTTGGCTTGTCTATCTTATTTCATATGGTTGAGGTATGTTCCATGGTTATCTCTTTATTTTATTTGCTGCATACACACATATAAACACATCTAAACAAGTAGATCAACAAAGTGTTTGACAAAATACCTCACTCAGAAAAAAGTTTTAAAAAGACACCAAAATCGTAATGATCCTTGCATAATGGCTTGGGATCATTACGGTGGTATCAGAGCTTAGATTCTTGCTAGCAAGTGGGAGTTAGCACATGCATGCAGAGCCATAGAGGGGTGTTCTATACGGAAAGATCGATATTCTTATTAGGATTGAGGAGTGTGAAAGGGAATATAAAACCATCAATAACTTCAAAGGGCTCATAACATTTCAATGGTTCCTATCCTATAAAAATCCTAGTTGGAGCAAAAAGAAGATTGCAGGTGGGCTCAAGGCAATTGAGAAAATTAGAGCAGCCTTTGGGTGGAATACCACGCCCACTAGGAGGGAAAAACAGAGAAACCCCACACCCAGTAGGAGCACGCAACGTTGCTATAGTTGCAAGGTTCCTTGGGAACTTGATCATAGGTGTAGGGGTAATGGTAAGAAGCATATTGTTGAGGTACGAGAGGACAGTCATGATGAGGCATGTGAGGATGGATCGATTGAGGCTTATCTGGGGCAGTCCGATGATGATAGTGACTCTTACACATAGGCTAGTGATAGTGACTCTACCTCAGAGGATAGTGATGATGACTCTTGCACAGAGGCTAGTGGTGCTTGCATGCTTGAGGAGGAGGATAGCCCTTGTGTAGTGGATAGGAAGCTGGATGGACAGGACGATAGCACCAGTGTCTCAGTAGACATATCACATACCATTGATGACCTTACGCCTCAGGAGTGTGGTGACACTAGTGAGGAGTCACACGTGTTAGCACCTAGAGATGATGAGCTTCCTATGGGGGCCATGGCACATCTATCACCTGTTCAGACACCCATGATAGCCATGTCACATGAGGAGATCAGTGGCACGATAGGTATGATGAATGAGCTTAGTGTGAGGGATGCACACCATGGACAGGTAGACCCACAGATCCAGGAGGAGGTACAGGACATACATGCGTTGACCCCACACATACAGGTCAATCAGAGAAGATGGAGTCATAGCTATTGGAGACTCTAATGGTTGAGCAGATGGCAGAGGTTGATAGGTGGATGGAGAACTTACTTCCAGGATCAGATTGCATGGATGAGGATGCACTCTTTGGCAATAGCACGTGTCTGGATACAGCTATATGGGATCTAGGTGCAGATGATAGTAGCAGGTTGAGTGCACCGGAGGATACAGCTACTCATACAGGATATAGTGTGAGTCAAGGGGAGATGGCATCTAGTGATGGGATGCAGTGGCATACAAGAGTACCTAGTGGCATAGTAGATAGCAGGCGGTTCATCACTTTATCTTCTGCAGAGAGTGTTTTTAGTGATGGCACTAGCAGTGAGAGGCATGAGGGGGTACCCCAGCATGACTATGATCAGGAGTCACACCACTTAGCAACACAGTTGGGAGTTAGTGAGGCTATGATCAGGGAAACCACTAGACGTATTGATGACATGCATGTAGTGATGGCAAATTACAGTTGGAGAGCATCAGTGGCACAGGGTAGCTCAGATGGAGGATTTTCCATGGATGATTTTCACATTCTTCGGGAGAGAGTATCTGTGATGAGGACTGACTACCAATAGTTGTTGACAGATAGAGATTATCCATTTAGGGTTGGTGAGATGTATCATGAGGCTCTGAGGGAGCAGGAGTTGGAGATGGAACGACTTAGTCAGGAGTTGGAGAGCACTCGGGGATTCTTGAGAGGCACACAGACCGCCCTTCAAGAATCAGAGTCTAGGACATATGAGTCTCTTGAGGAGATCCATCAAAGATCCACTTCATATATCTTAGTGGACACTCAGATGTATTAGTCAGTCACATTGATAGAGGATTTTGATGATCTAGTAGAGGAGCACCAGTTGATGGGTGACACTTCCATTTGTGTCTTGGGAGTGGTTGATCTCCATATAGAGATTGATCCAGCCGTACGCCCAGGATATGTGATGCAACATGAGTTTCCAGGAGATGACAGGACTATGACGGAGCATACAGTGATGAGTGATATCTCACAGAAACATGCTGAGATGTATGGTGGGATTCATAGGGGTGTACTGCCTGGCAGGGAGGAGACACACTTAGGGGAGTATGAAGGTGCCACTTCTTTGCAGCAGCATATGATTATGAGACCTCACCTTCACCATTTTAGTAGTTGCCTGGGTGAGGGGAGATGGAGAGTGGTTTACCAATAGTTGGAGGAGTTTCTTCTGATTGTACCTAATGATTGGGGTTTTGTGATGACTACAGGCAAGCAGTTATCATGGATACCGATGGACGAGCTTCTGGTCGAATCCTTGGGATTGACCAAAGCATGTGACGCCTTTCAGTCCTATGGTCAGTTGCAGATGTTTCTATTAGCCCGTCCTGACACTTTTATCATAGACAACAGCATGAGGAGGGATATGCCGTGGCTGAGGGCATGGAGAGAGAGTAGGCCGAGACTTCATGACAGGAGTACTTTTATGGCATACAGCAGGTCAGAGGTGGACCGTGTTAGATAGACATTTGAGACTTGGTTCGTGATGGTGAGCATCATAGACTAGGTGACGACAGATGATTAGCTTCACACAGGAGAAATTAGAGGATATTGGAAGTGAGAAACTTCCAAGCTTGCCATGGGACCCAGGAGTCTGTTTTGTTAGCACGATGCTCATGTTGACCCAGGTTGCACCAGAGATCCACACACTCCACCTTGGTTTGGTTTGGAGTGGGTCTGTAGGTACTTGTCCTATGGGGCGAGACCCTTCCTTCCATGTGATCATCCTGATGAGGCATGGAGATGTTTGGATAGGTACTTCTTCTACAGAGATACCTTTACAGATACAGTTTCTGGACAACAGGTCCGGTGGTCACAGGTGTTTCAGCTTGAGGATACAGGGGAGGAGGATTTAGTATGTATGCAGGGGGCAGACAGTCATGGTCAGAGTAGTGCAATGTCAGCATGAGGATCTTCGAATGAGGTTAGCATGGGACCCAGGGATTGCAGGATTGAGCAGTTCTTTGACCGACAGGGGAGAGTGGACCATTGAAGGGGAAAGTTATTTTGACTTTCCATTAAGCTTCAGTGTTGAGAGGAGCGCATCGCTTGCGGGTGCCTCATGGAGGTCTTGCATCACCTCAATCGAGCATCAACATGTGCAGTTGATGGAGGCCATGTGGATCTTGGTAGATATTTGGAGGATGGACTCATTCCGAGATGAGGCCATGTGTCATATGCAAGAGGTTCACAGGGTTGATATCTTTCTGGACTATGCTTCGCAGAGTATTGCAATTCACTTCCTGATATGGGATCCAGGGGGTGGAGTGCACTATTGTTTGTCTTTCGAGGGGTTCTACTGTGTATCCCATAGGTGGACATGGGATCCTAGCATTTTAGTTGAGTGGATTTGGCTATTGCTTGAGGACAAGCAATTTTCTAGCAGGGAGGACTGTAATGTCCCCACTTTGGGACATCATCACAGGGCAGAGACTTATGATGACCAGAGTAGCCAAATGGATGTTATAGCGAGTACAGGGGTATTTGAGAGGCATTGTGGGGTCCAGTTGGCATTTATCATCATATTCCATCATTATGAGCCATTTCACATAGGTTGGCTTTGGTTTCGTTCCATTCTGACGATTTCCATGATTTTGACTATTTTGAGCTATAAGTTAATTAAAATCACTGAAGAGGGCATTTTGGGCACATTACTCGGAGGAACCTCTCAGTGTAATAGCTCATTGGAATCGGGAGGAGTAGCACTATAGGATGGGATGGCTAGAAGTGACTTTCAGTGGCCAAGGAAGCCACAAGGAGAGATAAGAAGATTTTCAGAGGTAAAAAGGTTAATTAATTAATTAATGTGATTTAATTAATTAATTAAATATTAATAAAATGAAAGTCACTTTGGAGGGACAAGGTGAGCCAAAAAAGTATAAAAGGAAGGCAAGGGCCTCTACTCATCATTCATGTATGTTTATCTTTTGATTTCTGGCTTCTAGCTAGTGAGCCCAACATTGGGGGTTTTGAGGGTTTTGACATAACAAACCCTAGAGGACGATTCGGTGGTGAAATATTCCACCTAGATTGTCCCAAGCTTGGTCTCGGAGATGGAATACTCTCCCACACCATTCTAGTTCTAGATCTACTTAGTTGCAGGGGGATTCTACATCAGTTTCATGTGCAGATAGAGAGAGGGCACACCAGTTGGGGGTTTCCAGCAAGAGGGGCGCACCATCCTTGGAGAGAGATTCGTTGTAGGAGATTGGCATGGTCTTTGGAGATTTCGTCACTTGGGTTCTTCTTGCAGAGTCTTCACCATCATTCCTAGTGCTTTTTGAGAGAGTTTCATGGTTCAGATTATTTCTTTAGTAGTTGGACGAATTGAAGAGAAGGAGGGTGTTTTTGAGATTCAGATTTAGTCAGTTTGGAGGGGTTACACTTCAGATATGACCCTGAGACTTCACCTATTGACTTGTAGTGTCCCGATCTATATTTCTGGAGAGTTTCAGAGCATTTGGAGGCCTCCTTCAGCAGGGCTGAATTATCTAGGGCTTCAGTCATCCAGTGGGGCGCACCATTCACTGGGGGATTTCAGATCTACAAAGATTGAGAGGGATCTTGGAGATTCGGGCACCTGGGTTGTTCTTACCATCACCCAATCTATCAGTTGGCATTTTTTTAGGGTGATTGGACACTTTTGGTAGCAGGGCCAAGTTATTGAGGGTTTCAACCTTCTATTGGAGCATGGCATTCTTCAGCTAGAGAGTTTGGCATTTAGATCTGCTTGTATTGATCTTCATTTCTTATTCATCCTTTGGTGGCATTATTTTGTATTAGCGGGAGCATTTTGTAGCAGCTCACATCTATTGTCTATCTTCTTGGCCATCTGTTGAGCATTCCAGATCGGCATCACCATTGTAGCAGGTTCTTCTATTTTATGAATAAAGAAGATTTGATATGTTTTGGCTTGTCTATCTTATTGCATATGGTTGAGGTATGTTCCATGGTTATCTCTTTCTGTTATTTGCTGCATACACACATATAAACACATCTAAACAAGTAGATCAACAAAGTGTTTGACGAAATACCTCACTCAGAAAAAAGTTTTAAAAAGACACCAAAATCGTGATGATCCTTGCATAATGGCTTGGGATCATTACATAGCTTTTTAGGTCGGGAGGTACTCTACATATTTTTTCTTGTATGCAGATGTTACCTTATGTTGAAACTACTAGGCACTTAACTTGATAATGGGTTTTTATAAAGTTGTAAAGTGGTTCTTTTATTAAAGTGACTTTTTAATAAAGTGTACCTTCTAATTTTAAAATGACTTTATTTCATAAAGTGCACTTATGTAATAAAGTGAAATTACTTTAATATTTTAAGTGATTCATTTTGGAGGAAATGAATCATGACCCTTGATCTTGGCCTTTGGATTTAGGGTTGGGGAAGGTGAAAAGACACTTTGGAGGGAAAAGGTCATTTTCAGATTTATAAAAGAATACATTGGGTAGTGTGCAAAACACAAGAGGAGGAGATTGAGAGAGAATTTTTTGAGTAAGCTTGAGAGAGGAAAGAGGGAAACAAAGAGGGCACATTTTCCACGAGATCTAGGGCATTAATCCCAAGGAGGAATTTATGTTTTGTTGCTGAGTTGATTTTTTTTTATTGGAGGCCGTACTGTATGGATCCGTACAGTCTGCACAACAAGAGGAAAGGTTATGAAAATCGAGGTGAGGCTTGGCACAATTTTCAAGGCAATTTTTGTTACTGTTGGTTCATATAGAACAACTCGTACAACAGGTTGTTTGCACGATTCTTGAGGTGCAACTTTTCTGGGTGGGTCGTACAACAATATGAACTTGACACAAAAATCGAGGCAGATTTGGTGGGACAATTTGGGTGTTGTAAGTGTTTTTTCTCTTGGCTAGAAATGTGATTTTGTTGTTGTTATGTAGTGTCCTGAAGCTGAATAATAAGATCTCTCTCTCTCTCTCTCTCATTGGGTTTCCCTACATTGGGGTTTTCCCTAGATTTTGCCTAAATTTCTGAGTTATTCATGGGTGATTGAATGTTGTTCATTGTGTTTATTTCTGTAGCATAATTTCTTAGCAATGTGTATTTCTTCTTATGGAAATTTATGAATGTGGGTTTTAGACATATTAGAGTTCATGCAAGACAGTTATCTCTAGGTTGCTAAGTGTATGAAAGAATATTAGATTGTTGATTTTTGTCATTAAAATTTACAACGGCAAGGAGACACAACTCGATTTTCATGGTAGTTGACACTCTGACGAAGAGTGCACATTTTATTCATGTACATACAATGTATCAGGCACCAAACATAGCTAGAGTTTTTATTAGCAAGTTTGTGAGATTACATGGCATACCAAAAAGTATCATATACGATAGAGGATCAATGTTCACATGACATCTTTTGACCATTTTCCAAGAGGCCTTGAGAACACAACTTAACTTTAGTACAACGTATCACCCTAAGACCAAGTGGAAGAAAAAAAGAACGAACCAAATTTTGGAAGATATGTTGCGTATCTATGTAATGGACCAATAGAAGTGTTGGGAAGAGTTGTTGCCACTGGTAGAGTTTGCATACAACAATAGCTATCAAAGTACCATTAATATGGCACCATTTGATTTTCTTTATGGGCGATCGTGTCGGATGCCATTGAGCTGGGATCGAATTGAGGATAGGGTCCTAGTAGGACCATAAGTGATCAAAAAAATGGAAGAAAAAATGCAATCGATAAGACAAAGGATTAAATAAGTGCAAGATCAACATAAGAGTTATGTTGATGTCGATCGCGTTGACCGCAGTTATGAAGTTGATGACCAAGTTTTCTTGTGGGTGAAACCACACAAGAGTTCGATCAAGTTCGGAAGAGGTGATAAAATCTCTCCTAGGTTTGTGGGGCCTTTTGAGGTAGTGGAAAAGAAATGACCCATGGCTTATAAACAAGCTTTTCCTAATTATTTTAGGTGTATGCACGATGTTTTTCATGTATCTGTTTTGAGACATTATGTTAGTGATCCTACACATGTGATTGACATGATTTCTTTGCAGGTGTCAGACAAGGGTGCACTCACAACGAAGCCAATGTGCATTATGGACCATTGCATTCAAAATCTATAACATCGAACAGTTGATCAGGTCAAGGTCCAGTGAGACAATTATAGTCCACACTTGATTACCTAAGAGGATGCATATGATATGCATCAACAATTTCCTTACGTTTTTTGATAGATTAGACATATAGATCTTGTAAGATACTTTTATTACTACATTATATATATATATATATATATATATATATATTGTACAACTTCGGGACATAGTTTAAAACAAGAGGAGGTTTATGTAACATCCCACTCTTGCAAGCACATGTTATTGACTTATTCTTTGAGGACACTTGTGTGCAAGTGATCCGGTTATAGTATATGGTTATTTTTTTCGCTTATGGATTTTTATGATGATGTTGATGGTTGTGATTTAATGTTATTTGAGATATATGTATTGACAGATGATATTGATGAGTTTTTCAATGAGTGTCCAGGACACTTGAGTGATTGTGGATGCCGATGGAATCAATGGACCTCCTTGGACTCCATATTGAGTCAGGGAGTGGATTGTATTGGTTTGAGTATTTCATTTATGCATATGTGACATATGATTGATTATTGTTTGTGTTTATATATGGATCATTGACAATGTTTCATTGATGGATGCAGGCTGACGAATGCTTGCTAATCAGACTCACATAAGGAGTAAAGAGGCCATGCACATCGACCATATATTGAGGGAGAGGTGTGGAAACATCCCTGTCAGAACCTACTAGCACTCTCGCCATGGCTCGAATTGTAGGTTAGTGATTGCCTAGTTCGAGAGGTCCAAAATGTCGTGAGGGTAAACTGAGACAGTTGCTCACGAATATTTCTAAGGGGCGTGCAATAAGGTGGGGTATTTATTCCTTAGAAGCCCTTAATCTCTCACAAGGTAGCCCAAATGGAGTGCTGACTCCAAGGGTTGGACAACTACCAAACCAATCAAAGGCAAGTGACACCCTTGGAGCACAAAGTGCATCTTGAAGGGCATGTCGCATAAATAAAACTTGGGTCAATGAATCTAGGTGGCCTAGAAAACCTTGAAATAATAATTGTAAACCTTGAAAACTTTAGACCTTGTCAGATTGAATAATTAATGAGAAATTTATTACTTATAAATCCCCAAATGAAAGTCTAAGCCTATTCAAAATTAAGCCTAAGTCTAAGTTTGGTGAGAAGACTAAAACTAAATTATAAATCAAATAAAAAGGGAATGAAGTAAATCAAGTTAAGAATTAAGAAAGGGTGAAATATGTTTAAAGATTTGATGTAAAACACATGTGTGCAAAAAAACATAAAAAGGGTTTTTTTTAAATAAGAAAGAAATAAATATGAAAGAATGTGTATGCATAGAAAGGTATCTAGAGTCTAGTTAGCACTAGTATAACTAGAAGAAGACTCCTATTTTAACTCAACTCAGATTTAGTAAGACTTTAGTAATTAAATGGGAATATGGGGGGATAAAGAGACAACTAGGAGTGATTTAAGGAGTGCTTTTAGGAAAGGTAAAGGAAATTGAATTTAATTAAACTAAAATGTGGAATTACTTGTGCAACTTGGGGAGAGGGTGACAAGTGTAAGGGGGGAATAATTCTAATTTATTTAATTAAAAAGATAATTAATTGTGCAAGTGGGGATGTGTCATTAAGGAAACTCCTATAAAGAAAATGGTTGAGAGGGAAAATGGATCACACTGGTTATTGGTAAGGTTATGTTGCCGAATTATTTTTGAATGGTTTTACTTGTGAGAGTTGGGAAACCCAACATTAGAGAGAGTGGTGGCTCTACCTTGCGAGGCAGTGGAGCTAGAGTATTTCTGGTTGTGTGCATGGCCTCTTTGTGGCTCAGGGGACTAAGGGGGAAGAAGAGTACTCCTAGCGTTGACTGGGAGGTACCGGTGAGGTCTCAACGATTAGCGAGGGGGAGGTCGACCATCTCTGAAGAACATCTTTGATCTCTTCGCCGACAGTTACAGTGATATTATTTAGATTTATAATTGTATATATATAGTTTTATAACGGTCGTAAATTATGTTGTAATGTTGGTATCGAATTTACAAGCTCTGGATGGGTTAATGTGTAACCTAGAGGTAAAATTTTATAAATTGCTGCCATGGAAAATTTTGAACTATGTATATTGAATTTCCCGTGTTAATTGTCCTTCCTTTGTTACCAATCTACCAAGACCCTATATGGGTTTCTATTGTCTAGATTACCCTTTGAGATTGTTAGAATCTGATTTTCTTCTAGTATATACGGTTCGT
The DNA here is from genome assembly GCA_032191745.1 of Picea mariana. Classification (NCBI taxonomy): domain Eukaryota; kingdom Viridiplantae; phylum Streptophyta; class Pinopsida; order Pinales; family Pinaceae; genus Picea; species Picea mariana. Next base: position 425,177 of record JASDQU010100033.1, on the reverse strand, counting down.
TGCTAGTTGATAGAAATCTGATTCACTCATTCATTTTTTTTCTCTTTGTATTGAGTTTTAGATGTTGGATTTATTTAAATTGTTGGTATTGTTATATCAACAGAGTACAAATTCTTGGTCGCTGCAATGAGTTTCTTATTAGAAGTTAAATTTTACATTATTCATTTAACCAATTACCAAAACAAAATTGTTGTTCACTCCTATCCCTTGGGCTGCGAATAGATAGTGAGTATTAACCAGGAGTAGTATACTAAATATATTGCTCATTCTCTTATCATGGAAAAATAAAGGTTATTATGGATGGGTAAATGTTTTTCTAGGCTCTCTCTTTTCTTCTTGGGCCCTTCTATGCTTATGTAGTATCAAAACCCAGGTTCAGACCTAAAATGGAACCAAACGAAACTAGAACAAGGGAAGGAAACCTATCTTAATCTCCTTATCAGAGGAGAACCCTTCCTTCCCTTTGTTTCCACATGAATTTGTTAGCGTCAGAAGTCACTCCTGGATTGCTTGCAGGAGTAGAGCCCGACACCCATCAGTTTAATGTCACGATTTGTTTATAAAAGGATGATCAAATGGAAGTAAACTCAGAACAATATCATCTCAACTACAAAGCTAGGCCATGCATGCATGGGCGAGTGAGGTCTTAGATAAACTTCAAACAGTGAGTTGTAATAAGGGTGAGTAGGGGGAAGACTTATATAAGGAGAGTGCAGGGGACTGTTATAAACATCAGGTTTCTAATAGACTGTGAGAGAAAGCATCTAAAGGCAAGGCCTTCTTACATCCAAATGCAGGAAACCAGAAAATACAATAATGCAACGATAAATCTTTTATCATAGAATAACCGCAACAACTCATGCGCATCAGTCGATCATGAACTCTCTGGTATAAGACGAAAACAGAGATGGAGTAGGAAAACCGTTTGTCATAAAACAAGAAATCTCAAACACAGATGCATAACCATAGAGCTAGAAAGGTCATTAAAACTTTACAGTCGGGAGCTTTTCTCTACCATCGATAGATACAAAAAATGGCTAGAACGCCTACATATACTCAAAACAACAACAACAACAAAATCGAGACGTCGCATTAAAACTTTACGTCTACATGGCTTCTGACAATCTGCAGCTGCAATCTTTGAATGATCATGCACCTTCGGCAGACGCAATCGAACTCTCTGACAGTTCCGTGGGCGAATCGACGTGCTGTTAATTCATCGCCAGACTTTCCCATTATGGCGGAGGCGATGTCTAACCACCATAAACTACTTCAATAACTGCTTTATCGGGATTGAGGATGGCTCGGCCAACTCAACACTTTTGTGACATGGAAGACCCTTCACGCTGCCACCTGGATTAGATGAACAACCTGATGCATAGGCGTGGAGGCCAGCGTGGAAGATGGGGTGCAGAAAAGGAGTGGTGGGGCCAAAACCACGGGGGGTGAAGTAAGAAGAGATGCGGTGTGAGAGAGGCAGCAGGAGAAGACATATGGCGGGAGACAATAAGTAGAGGGAGTAGGATACGTGGCAGGTGGTGAGTGGACGACGAGATGGGGGGAAGGGGCCACATGGACCAGAAAAGGGGAAGCGGACAGGCGTCGGAGGATGAGGAAGGGCTAGAGGGAGCGAGCGTTATCGCACAGCCAGGAGGAGGACAGATGGCAAGAGGGAGGATGGTCCAAAAACTGACATGACATGAAAGGGCCCATGCTGATTAACTGCAGAGAGGAGGGAGAGGTTTGGATCTCATGCACGTCATTGATCCGGGCGCTTCAATCGCAGCCGTCGGAAAGATGCACCCCAGATTCCAGACCCCCCCCCTCTGCTTAAAGGTAGGAAGCCCGGGGGGGGTTCGAAATCACCTCACACGCTGTTGATTTGGGCGTTGTGATCGTAGCCATTGGAGAGATGCGCCCGTGATTCCGGACGCCCCTCGCCCCTTCCGCTTAAAGGTAGAAAGGCGGGGGGGCTTTGGAATCCGATGCGCACCGTTGATCTGGGCACACAGATGGCTGCCATCCAGATCCGTCTGTTGTTTACCACGGGCATATTAGCACCCCAAACTTAGGACAAGTGGGTTTTTTACCCATTCCTCTGCATTTTACCCCCATACCAGAAATATCGCTAGCATAATTATAAGGCGAAGAATCTGTGACACCGGATAATCCTTCTTACCTGAATGGAAATCGCTCACCCATTGCTTGCACTGTACCCCCGAGATTATATAAATGAATGAGAAAATCTCACTTAGTTGAAATCCCTGAAAGGAAATTTTATGGTAGCTCTAATATAGACTGGAGTTCGATGAAATCCTTGTGGGTTTCTCCCAAGGATCAGAGGGTCATTTTGATGACTGCGATTTAGAAATACTGTTTTTCTCAGAGTCTAAGAAGACTGGGGTTCCATTACTCCTTACATGCAGCTGGCACCTTGAATGGTGGCTTCATTGTCTTACTGTCCTCCCCTCTTCAGAATAATAATTGCTTAGAAATCTTGTTTCCTAGTCAGTCAGCTGCCCTTATGTTCCGTTGCTAGAGTGGCACGATAATCCTTTCTGTAAGGATCCTTCCTTAATATACCCAACCTCATTATAGATATGTTAAGCAGTTAGGGATTATCATCCCTTGATTTTTATATTTGATTTATCATTTTAAACATAATATAAAGGTTAATTTAGGGATTTTTTATATATAAATCCCAACCTGGTTAGTCCTCCTTAATTCTTGAAATGGTGATGATGCCTTGATTTAAACCCATACATAGTTCTTATTATGATATGACCTATTATGGTATTATATAGATTTTAGGGTTAGCTTGAATCCTTATTATATGAATCAATTAATCTGGATTCCTTATATTCCCTTCAATGGAATTGTAAGTTGACTCTTGAATTATTTACTTATTTATTTGTTGGGTCTTCTTAAATTCTTATATGGAATTAGAAGCCAACATTGAATTCTAAATTGTATTATTTAGATAAGACATGAACTTATTAACAACCTTATATATGGACATGTAAGTAGGATGTGAATTATCTTAGTTATTGATGTGCGTTGATCTTCTTAACTGTCTTTAATGGTATGTAAAACCTCTTTGACTTCTATTGATTATTTATTAAGTTGATCTCCTTATGATACATGATAAATGGATATGAATTTAGTGATGAATTCGTATTGTACTTCTTAATTGAGATAGGTCCTTTTAAAAAGATATATAGTCTCGTTACGTGAAGTTCGTACTTGTTAAGGTAGCTTGAAGTATTGATAATGATGTTCGAATTGTAGGAACTTGATTTTTGGGAAAATTGTTTGATAAGCATAATTAGATCCTTGTTGGCTCTTGACCAAGTTTTGGAGATCCATGGTCATGTTTGAATTCTTTTGGAACTTCGACAGGCTAATCGAAGGAGGAGCGCAAGTCGAAGTAGAGATCGCGGCATCTCGGCCCCTTTTTAGGGAAGTTTTTGGGATAAGGGTTTATGTAACGGGTATGGGATGTCGACGCAGGAGTTTACCCATGTTTAGGCCCAATTTGTAATGTATAAATAGATATCTAGGTGATGTAGGAAGAGGCCAATGTGCTAAGTGAGAATAGTTGTGGATTCTTTATGCATGCTATGTGTTAAGAACTTGCAAAGCTAAGTGAAAGTGATTGTAAGAAGCTTGTGTATAGACCACAAGAAGGATTTGTGCTTAAACCTAGTTCGAGGAAGGAGAATATGGCGAGGTGCACGCAAATCTCCTGTCCTATGTGGAGTGGGTTTTGAGGCTTTGTGCATGTAAGAAGATTGACAGAAGATAATAAAGAAGACGAAGAGTTGGTGGACGTAGCCCCACACTGGGGTGAACCACGTATATCCTGTGTTATGGTTGCTTTGTGCATTATGTTGTATGTTAGTGATGTGATTTATGCTTAGTGTTGATATCTTTATGTATGATGCATCTGGTATAATAGCTTAGTTCTTGGTAAGGTGAATGAATGTTAGATCTGATCTATCTCACCATGCTAAGTGCTTGAATGTGTTAGATCTTGTTGAATACTATGCTACTCAGTAATTAGGGTTTGGATCTGCGATGTGAATAAAGGTTAAATACTGATGAATGTTAACTGCTAAGTGCTTGGTTAGAGTGGTGTAATCACAAATCTATGTCCCATCTAGGTTGTAGACATTTGAGTCTTGCAACCATCCCTGCCTCTACCTCGGGTGAGACTTCATCTGCATTGCAGGTGTTGCCGAAAGGGCTGGTAGTTAGGTTTTTGTTGGTATGTTGTTGAAGCGTTGAACCTTGGGTCTGCCCCTGTGCCAACAAATGGTTCCGTTGCCGGGACCTGAAACTGTGATTGCTGGGAACTGAAGAAAAGAAAGATTTGTGCGTAGATCTATTGCTTTACTATGCAGTATTCTGCTTGACTTGTGAATATCTATGATAAGAACAAAAGTTTGATCTGAAGAAAAGAGGTAAGACCTTGAAGCTTTGTGCTCTGAGAAAGGTAAGATAAGTGGAATTTTTTTTTCGAAAGAATGGATCTAGGTATGTTTGATAAAAAATTTCCTAATCTGAAAACTAAGGCACAATTAGAAGAAAGAAGATTTGATATGAATAGATATGATAGATATAATGAAAGGTATGTTATCCCTATGAATAGAAAGAATGTTTGGACTAACAAATGGATGCAGGATCCTAGAAAGAATTTTTGCAGGTTAGTTACTATGATCCCAGTGCATAGTACAAGAAGGGTTGGGGATCATTTAAGAGAAAGAGAGGATTAACCCTTTGTTACATTTGCAGAAGACCAGGACATGTTGATAAGGAATGCCCTAGTAGAAGACCTAGTTGTCTTTGATGTAAAGCTATGGACCATGAAGTTTTGGATTGTCCTAGAATGATTGCTAAAGTTGAGAAGATGAATATGAAACAAGAAAACTATGAGATAAGCCAAAAAACTAAGGATATGATAGAACCCCAGAAAGAATTAGAGACTTTATTACTACAGATGAGAGAAACCTTGAATGAACATAGAAATATCAACTTATCAGAGGTCTTAAAAGAGAAAGATTACATAGAAACAAGAATAGGAGACTACGACATAGACTGTGTCCTGGATGAGGAAACACAGGTGAATATCATGAAAGAAATAACTTGGGAAATTTTGGGAAAGCCTGCTATGTTTCCTTCATTAGGAGGGATAGGATTATTTAGAGGAAAGTTGATAACCCTATGTGGAAGACTTACCCATATATGTATGAGTGCTCATGGCACTTCGACAGAAGAATAATTTGAGATCGTTAAGCTTGTTGAGAACAACGCCCCATTTTCTATCTTTCTCAGACAAACCTGGATTGAGAAAGATCAGATACGAAGGAAACAAGAAGAGGAGAATCTAGAATAGAAAAAACAAGAAATAAGAGATTTCATGGCTAGGAGAATAGTGCACTTACTAGAAGAATAAGAGAACCAATCGAAGCTACTAAATACCAAAGATATGAATGTCGAAGTTGAAAGAACACATGAAGACTGGAGGCACCTATCTGTACAGGAGAGTAGAGCACCCACCCCAAAAAGAGAAGAAGTATTACCTTTAAACCCTATGAAAGACCCTCCACAGTGCAAAGTTATCATGCCAAGAGGAGATAATAATGATAATGGAAAGAGGAAACTAGTGATTCAGATCACAGGAAAGAAGGCCAAAAAGCTCAGTAAGAAAAGGGCAAAGTTAGAAAAATTACAAGAAGTTCCAGAGAATACTTCACAGAAGAAAGGTTTCTAGAACTCAAACTTTGCCGGAATATCAGTACAACATAGATAGGCACTTCACCATGACAAAGCAATATGACCGTTGGAGGTATTATGACTGTTCGATCGATGCTCCTGAACGGTTAGGAAAGTAGTAATGGCCCGAACATTAGCCATTAGACTATTGGGACCATGCCATAACAGATGCAATTGCATTGAATAAGGATTTACGACTTGTTGAAAGAAACCGTTACGATGATATCTATTTATGCCATTGAGCATTGCACTAAGAACACTTTTTCCAATTGTGATTATTTGAGCCCACAGAGAACTAGTTGATTTCGCGCAGTGATCATTGATACCTCGCCATCCATTCTGTTAACAATGAGTATTGTTCACCGACCTGAGATATCGGATCTTGAGTGTGCATGTTGGATGCAATTAGCGCAGTAAAAAACATTGTTGAACAGATTCTAATAGACCTTATGGTCAAGAAGGTGATGTCCACAGGCATGCTAGCCTCATCGACACGAGGAGTGCAAGCCTCCCCATCGACTGCTTGTGGATCTGGACCATCCTGAACTGTGATCCAGAAAATAACCAAGCATCGTGATGACTTGGTGAATTCGAAGCTAATTCCATTCATCCTACCTGACTACATCCCACCCCTGGCCAGTGTGGTAAGTTGTGACAGTGTCCTGAGGGACTTCGACTACACAATGATCACTGAGTACCTTTTGAAGGGAATATAAGCAGTCAGACCACAGTTGGAGAGGATTCCAAACTTGAATATCAGTGACTATAACCTAGGAGACGCAAGAGCTATGGCATTCTCACACCTCACAAATATTTGACGAAGATGAAAAGGAAGAAATCGAGGATCATCCCCCAGCTGTGGATTATGGACATCGCAAGGTCCATTGTCTTGAACATGATGAATATACCAAATTTTGGAAGGCACCAGGAGGTTAACGCATGCGTTAAGCTCCTTCTATCGTTCTTCCATGGCGGGTATCTATGGTTAGACAAGCACATCACCATCGATCCGACGTTGATCCATAGGATCACTGGATTGAGCATGCATGGACCAGACCCACAAGACTTTTATCCAGGGAAGTCTACAGAAAGCGCCCCGACATAGAAGATCAAAGACACCTATGGAAATGTAGAGAAAGGGATGCGAGGCTACAAGGTAGCCTCCATTTAGAATGGCACAATGCACCTTGCTTTCTAGTTGATTGCTAGTAAGCTAGTAAGAAAGAATAGACCCACGTAGGTCACAGGGTTTTTCATCGATCTCGCAGGAAAATGCATGGAAGGACTACAAATGAACTGGGCTAGTTACCTAGTCAATCAGTTAGAACTGGATTGTCATGAAGCTCAGGATCAAGGCTATGAGTTCCATTTTAGCTGGTTGCTGATCCTCATCGTGTTTACTACTTGGGAGATGCTAGAAGGTGCAACCTTCACTAACATTGAGCTGTTCGAGCCACTATTTGTGAAGTTCACCACGCTCTGGTATTCGAGCAATATGGGGAAACAATGGCAGTCGAATGCAGTATTCCATACCTACTACCTGTAGCTGAAGAGGGTTATTGAGTGTTTCCCTCTTATGATGACGAATACCCTAGACAGGTTCAGGTCCCTTATGAAGTTCCGCACAGATAACCATTTTATTTATGTTATTGCAAGCGCAGACGAAAGTAAAGAAGAGATTCATTCCTACTACAATATCATAGAGGAGGACCTAGAAGAAATCACTAAGGAATGACCCGTGGAGTTCCTTATACCAGTCGACGAGGAAGCACTGTCTGATCCCAACCTCATTGGAAGTCTGGTGGTTACTCGTGAAGATTATGATGCACCCAACAATAGCAGGAAGAAAAATAAGGAAGATGTACAGGAAATACACACAACATAAGAAGAGACTGCAGCAGATTCACCTAGTAGAGGAGGAAATGGCGAAGTGGACAAAAAAGAAAAATAAGGGGAAGAAGACAAGAAGAAGCAAGGAGAAGTAACATCACCTAGGAACCCCCTTGAAGAGGCAGAGACATCCAAAAAAAGAAAGGTTTCCCCCATGATATCTACATCGCAGAAGAATTCCAAAGCAAGTAAGCCGAAGCTATAGACTATACTCACGGTCGATGACTTCAACTTCATTATCGCAGCTATATCAGATGCCTCGAAAGATATTTTGCAGAGAACTGAAACCAAACAAGAAGCCATGTATGATAGAATTGAGATAGAGCTGAGAGGAGTACAACAAACCCTTCACTCTAGCCGCGTAGTTTTCACTGCGCCCCCACCACCAGAATAACCAGAGTTGGGAGATGATCCTACCCAACTCTGCATAATAGCTGACGTGACCGAAGATCACCTTCGTCAAGTGCAGGAAGAAAAATAACATGCCATAGTGGCCCCGAAGCAAACACAAGATTAAATCATAGAAAAACGTCGAGTTTCATAACAGGAGAAGGACAACCTCCAAACCAAGTTTGAAGAGAATAAAGCGAAAATCCAGCATGAGAAAGAACATATTCTTGTGGAGCAGGTGATATTTAAAGAAGCAGTCAACAAATCACTTCGCTCTGTGACAGGCTTGGAGCAGATGGAAGAAGACCTGGTAGTTAATTAAGTTGTGAAGCTTGTGGAAGCCATTCAACAGCTTCAATAGAGGGTCACAGAACTAGAGCTACAAACAATGCCAAGCACTCCACAGGAAGTGCGACACCAGAGAGAAGCAACTACCCAAAGTGTAGTTGAAAGGATCAAAGAATTAGCCATGGAATGTAAACAACTAATCAGTCATAGTGTTCAGACTTATGAGCGCCTTATCGAGGACCCTAAACTGAAAACACTGGAGTCACAACTCTAGGAAGAAAAATAACAAGCATTAGTAGTACAAGCATAATTGAAACTCCTATCAGTAGTTGAGAGGATGAAAGGATCCCAAGAGCAGTGAATGACTCAAAAATAGGTCCATTCCATACAAAGCAAAGTCATGGAAGTGACTCAGAAGCTCCAGCCAGTCCAGGATGCAGCTTGCCTACATTTTGAGGAGATTGAAGGTCGAGGGGCAGAGCTAAAACACGTATTCACTTCGGTAGAACAACTCTTAGAAGGACCTATGAAAGAGGCAGTTATTCAAGAGTTCACCGATTAGGAGGCCTTGGCGCAGAAACAGGTTAAAGTAGCTTGAGCCAAGCTTTAGGATTTTGAGGCAAAGTTACCCAGACCAGAGTGACTTAGGATGATTCACAGGTGATTGTTGGGGGCCCATTGACCCTTGACCAAGTTTTGGATATCCTTGGTGATGTTTTACCTCTTTTGGGACTTTGACAAGCTGGTCGAAGGCAGAGCGCAAGTCGAAGCAGAGATTGTGAGATCTCGACCCATTTTTAGGGCAGTTTTTGGGATAAGAGTTTATGTAATGGGTATGCGATGTCGGCCCATGGGTTTACCCATGTTTAGGCCCAATTTGTAATGTATAAATAGATATCTAGGCGACGTAGGAAGAGGCCAATGTACTAAGTGTGAATAGGTGTGGATGCTTTGTGCATGCTATGTGTTAATAACTTGTAGAGATAAGTGCAAGTGATTGTAAGAAGCTTGTGTATAGACCATAAGAAGGATTTGTGCTTAAACCTAGCTCAGGCAAGGAGGATCTAGTGAGGTGTGCACAAATCTCCTGTCCTATGCGGAGTGGGTTTTGAGTCTTTGCGGATGTAAGGAGATTGACAGAAGATAATAAAGAAGATGAAGAGTTGGTAGACGTAGCCCAACACTTGGGTGAACCACATATATCTTGTGTTATGGTTTCTTTGTGCATTATGTTGTATGTTAGTGATGTGATTTATGCTTAGTGTCAATATATTTATGTATGATGCATCTGGTATAATAGCTTAGTGCTTGGTAAGGTGAATGAATTTAGATCTGATCTATCTCCCCATGCTAAGTGCTTGAATGTGTTAGATCTTGTTGAATACTGCACTGCTCTATAATTAGGGTTTGGATCTGCGATGTGAATAAAGGTTAAATACTGATGAATGTTAACTGCTAAGTGCTTGTTTAGAGTGGTGTAATCACAGATTTGTGTCCTAGCTAGGTTGTAGACATTTGAGTCCGTCAACCACCCCTACCTCTATCTCAGGTGAGACTTCATCTTCTTCGTAGGTGCTGCTGAAAGGGTCGATAGTCAGGGTTTTGTTGGTGCATTGTTGAAGCGTTGAACCCTTGGTCTGCCCCTGTGCCAACAAATGGTTCCGTTGCCTGGACCTAAAACTGTGATTGCTGGGAACTGAAGAAAAGAAAGCTTTGTGCATAGATCTGTTGCTTTAGTGTGCAATATTTTACTTTATTTTTGAAGCTCCGTGTTAAGAAGAGAAGCTCGATCTGAAGAAAAGAGGTAAGACCTTGAAGCTTTGTGCTCTGAGAAAGGTAAGATAAGTGGAAATTTTTGTTTTGAAAGAATGGATCTAGGTATGTTTGATAAAAAAAATTCCTAATCTGAAAACTAGGGCACAGTTAGAAGAAAAAATATTTGATATGAACAGATCTGATAGAAATAATGAAAGGTATTTTATCCCTATGCATAGAAAGAATGTTTGGACTAACACATGGATGCAGGATCCTAGAAATATTTTTTTGCAGGTTATTTACTATGATCCCAATGCTCAATACAGGAAGGGTTAGGGATCATTTAAGAGAAAGAGAGGATTAACCCTTTGTTATAGTTGCATAAGACCGTGACATCTTGCTAAGGAATGCGCTGGTAGAAGACCTAGTTGTCTTTGTTGTAAAGCTATGGACCATGAAGTTTTAGATTGTCCTAGAATGATTGCTAAAGCTGAAAATATGAATATGAAACAAGAAAACTATGAGACAAGACAAGAAACTAAGGATATGATAGAACCCCAGAAAGAATCAAAGACCTATTATGAGACAAGCCAAGAAACTATTATCTATTATGAGAATATACTTATGCTCTTGTGGTTTTACTATTTTCATGTATCGTTACCTTACATAACCTTGCTCTTAATTAATGCTTGATGTTTGATTAAGTAAAATAGATTTTCCTTTCACTTCCATGGAAATGATAAATGCATATGATACACGTTTTTGTGTTGCGCTACTAGTTAAAGGTTCTAAAATAGCATAGGAATGATGCAGTCATTGACCAAATGTCCTTGTTCTTCTTAGCGTAAGATGAAGTGTTATTTGTGTACATGTTATTGTTGATAAGATTAATTACGTGTGATTGCATGTTGTATTATTAGAGACTAGTCATGATGTTTAGGATAGAAGTTGGATTAGGGGATTTATACACCTCCTTCTTCCTTAGAACAGTCTCTAGTCATGAGACCTTAAATGGTCAAAATCAATCGGATGAATCTTGGACTTGAGCATTTCTTATGTGTCTTGGAGATCCTAACCATCCATGATAGGTTGGGAAGGTAGTTCTTTTAATATTCAACGACATGGTTGACAAATTATTAGTATTTTTTTCAGTTGATTGTGATGAATGATTATGCGTTGTTATTTATATGATGATGTGTATATTAGTGCCTCTATTTATTTGTGTTAATGAGTTGATTATGTGTTGTTATTAATTTTGATGATGTGTTGCTGGCGTTGCTACTCATTATGTGGTGATGTTAATTTCATATGCAAAGAAAAAAAAATATTTACCTATTGTACATCACTTTTGTTGTCGTAACGACTGGGTTGTTACAAACATGGTATTCAAACATATAATAGGAGACCCCAAAAATTTATGAATATATTCATGAAACATTTAATAAAAATGAGTGAATCACTACTACAATATATGTACTTATACATTGTAAAAAAAATATGTCAAAATTGAAAAGCTAGCAATGAAAAAAATGGAGTTTCTCGACAAGATTGTTTGGATTTTTTTCTTAAGAAAAAAATAGGCAAAATACTAACCCAGATTCATATTTTTACCCTCTATTCTGTAGACTTCTTCTATCCATTCCAATTTAGAATCTAATTTTATCAATCCTAAAGGATATGAGGAAATCTATCGTTTACCTCCTCTAATATATACGTTTATTCATTTCTAGGAATTAGTTCCTTTAAACCAATTCTCAACAACTCTAGTTTTCCCCTAAAAGTTTCAAAAACATTCCTCTACAAAATAATGTCTTGTTCCAAATCAATTTACACATCTTCCATTAAGTCCTCAGGCTCCAACAACACTAGAAATTATTCCTCCCATTCTTTGAGCAAGAAAGGTTCAAAAAGCTTCAAATTGTCTGCACTAATAATGTAGTAGCTTCTCATAGGCTATAAAAAAACTAGTGGAAAAGCCTATTCCCACCCACTTACTACAAAATCTCAAAGGGACCATACCTAACGGGTTTTAGTTTCTTCCTTTGGATTTGTAACCATCACTGGGTGATATATAACCACATCATATCTACCACTTGAAATTAACAATATACTTTGTGTCAATTATGTGTTTCCTTATACCTTTATTGTTTCCATATACTTTTGTTGTGTTATCTACAAGTTCTCTTCCACTTGCTTATATATCTATTGAATTTTTTCGATGAATCATACATATTTATTTTAATCATCATATATCTCCATCGACTTATGTCCATTAGTTTGAGAAAATGAAATGTCAAAAGGGAATTTGAGGAAAAAATCACGAGCATGTCTTGCATGGCAACTTACTGCTAAAACTATGACATGCCTAGTTATAACAATGTTGTGTAATATAGCTTAGGGAAGGTTCTCATCCCAAGTCTTAGAATGCATTATGTTAAAACCCCTCAACAAATGAACCATGGTATTGTTGATCACTTCCAACAATACATAACTTCATGGATGAAAGGTTATACTCTTTTTTAACTTAGTATCCATCATACCCCATAATGATTTACAAAATTGAATTAGAAATTTGTTAGACATGCATAAAATAATAGATTCAATCAATCTAAAGTGAACCCATTTTGGAAAGATTATTTTGTTACTTCTTCTCTAGTAACAATCTTCTTACAAGGAATGTCTTGATCTCGATGTGATATCTCTCCCCCAGTGATCAGCTGGGGAGGTCACAGGTTCAACTCTCTTGATCCCCTTGAGGTTAGGATCCATAATCAGGGCCGACAATTTACCCTATTTACCATCCACTAAATGCAGGGAAGTACTCATAAGGTTTACCATGATTTCTTCCGTAGAAAAAAAATAGTCTTCTTACAAGGAATAAATTTTGTCATCTTGTTGAATCTATAAACTAGTACAAATAGGTAATCCTGCCTATGTCTATTCATTGGTAGTCATCCAAAGAGATCCATTTATATTCTCTCTCATAGTTGACCCAATACAAGTAAAGGAATAAATGAAACCTAATTTCGTGTTGAAAGGCTTGATGTTAAATTTAGAAACATTGGTCAACATGTTTGGAAAACAGACATACATTTGTAAGTTTAACAAGGTCTTTCCATCTATAAAATTTCAAACAACTTTGGAATCATGGGATTCTCTTAACAACATGGTTAGATACATTCTCCAATCAATATATGTAAATTATCATCCTTATACAACAAGATATATTTTAAATGGTAGTTAGGCTTCTTCACTCCATGTTATTATTCAATTATAATATGATCATGATCCATTATATTATTCCTACTAAATATACATATATTCAAATGGAAAAGGTCGTATTTGAATGGTCATGAGAATTGCAATTGATTTTCGTGGTATAAATAAGAAATCAACAATCTTAATGGAAAGCCCATTTTGTACTTAATGAAAAGGTTGAATTATTACATATAATACATCCACTTGAAATACCTTACTTGTTGCAACATCATTTGCATATGAAAAAAATACAAAAGGCTTGTTGTTAGTATGGAACACTATCACCCTCCCATGAATGTAAGCTCTTCAATGCTCTATTTCTTGATGTAAATCTAGTAGCTCCTTGTCATAGGTAGGATATCGTAACACTGCTCCACCAAAGCTTTCCAAACGGTAAAAAAATAGTCTTCACTCTTGCATGAAGACCAACCCCATAGAATAACCAAATGCATCAACCCCAATCTCAAAAGGATTTTATAGATTTGAAATCCCTAGCATAAGTGCCTCACAAATATTCTTCTTCAATGTGTCAAAGGATTTCTCTTGTTATTTTTTTCAAATAAATTGACTCTCTCCTCTTATCAAGGAGTTTGAAGGTGCAAAAATATTTGATAAATGCGAACTAAAATTTTATAAATATTGAAAACCACAGATAAAACTTCTTATGCTTGTGAGATTCATGGGACTAAAACAATTTTGAAAGGTCTATAGTTTCACTAGGATAATTCTTAGTCGATCTCCACTAATCATGGATTCTAAGTAAATAAGTGCATGTCTAATAAATCACACTTCTTCAAATTCAATTGTAATTTATTTTCCTTGAGATTTTCTAGTACTCGCCTTAAATGGATCATGTGTTCCTCTCAAGTATTTTTGTACACTAAGATGTCATCCAAATATACAGTGATAAAGGATTCAATGAAGTGTCTAAGAACTTCATTCATCAACCTCTTAAATGTGGTTGGTGTGTTAGTAAGCCCAAAAGTCATTACCGACCATTCAAATAACCCCTCGTTTCTTTTAAAAGCTAACTTCCATGTGTCTTCCACCTTAATAAGTTAAAAAAATACTTTCCTCCTTGTAATTGGTTAGAAAGTCATCAATCCTTGGTAATGGGTAATCATTATTGATGGTATTCTTATTTAATTCCCTAAAGTTGACATACATGCAACAAGTCCAATATTTCTTTAGAACCAACACAATCAGAGATCCACAAGAGAACACACTAGGCTTGTTAACCTCTCAATCAAACAATTCATGTTTCTCCCTCTTTGTATCATCACTCTCCATAGAGAAGTTAGATATAGACCAAGATATGGTGATGATGATTTTGGTCACAACTAAATCTCTATAACATCCCACTCTTGCATGCACCCGATGTGACTTATTCTTCGAGGACACTTGCGTGCAAGTGATCTAGTTCATTATATGATTTTCTTCTTTGCTTATGGATTATGATGATGAGATTGTGGATTATGATGTTATGTTATGTTATTTATGTATAAACAAGTGTTATTGAATGGTTTCTCCTGAGTGTGAATGACTCTTGACATATTGAGGATGTTGATGGCATTGATGGACCTCCTTGGACTCTAGATCGAGTCAAGAAGTGGACTGTATATCGTTTGGGTATTTCTGTTTATGCATATGTGACATATGATCGGGTATATTATGATGTTGTTTATGAATCACTGACATGTTTCGTTGATGGATGTAGGCTGACGATTTCTTGCTAATCAGAATCACATTAGGGGTAAAGGGGCCATGCATGGCAACGAGAGATATTGAGGGAGAGGTGTGGCAGTAGTCCTTCCATAGCCTACTAGCACTCCCACCGTGGCTCGAATTGTAGGATAATGATTACCTAGTTCAAGAGATCCATGATGTTGTGAGGGCAGACTGAGACAGTCACTCATGAAGATTCTAAGAGGTGCACAATAAAGCAAGGTCCTTATTCCTTAGAGGCCCTTAGTCTCCTACAAGGATGCCTGATGGAGTATTGACTCCAAGGGTTGGGCGTCTACCAAAATCAGTCAAAGTCAAGTGGCACCCTTGGAGCACGTAGTGTGTCTTTAAGGGCACGTCGCATAAATGAAACACGAATAATGCCGACTAGCACCTTTGGAGCACGTAGTGTGTCTTGAAGGGAACGTCACAATTTTTAACACAGGTGAGCCAATGAACCTAGGTGCCTAGAAAACCATATTTTATTTTGGCGTGGTCAGCCTTAAAATGAATGTTGTATGAGTAAATTTTATTAATTATAAAATTTCCCTTAAAAAAAATTACTAAGCCTAGTTGAAATTAAAGCCTAGGTCTAAATAGGGTATGAGGACTAAAAAAATTAATTAATCAATTAATAAAATGGGGATGAAGAAAAATCAAATTTAGAATTTAAAGAAGAAATAATTTATCTAAAAATTAATTACTGTTTATGTGCAAATACATGCTAATTTGGAACTTAGACAGAAAAGGGAAATTAAATGAAAAAAAGAATGTGGAACATAGAAAGGAATCTAGTCTAGAGAACTTTCCTAAATAAAACTCAACTAAGATTTAAGAAAGGGATCAATCATTAAAGGAAATTGAGGGAATAAAGGGACACCAAGGAGCATTTTTAGGAACACTTTTAGGTGGGTGAGAGAAATTGGCAGTTAATTTAATTAATTAAATGAATTATTGGTGCAACTAAGGGATTGGGTTACAAGTGTATGGGGAGAGTAATTTCTAATTAAATTTTAATAAAAAGAATTTAACATGAAATTGAAAGTGTCACTAAGAAGAAATCTATAAAAGTAATGGAGAGGAGAGGAAGGTGGGGACGACTGGTATGCACAAGGTTATACTGCCAGATTTTTCTTGTGGGTGTTGGGATACCTAGCTCGAATAGAGAGTGGTAGCTCGACCTTGTGAGGCGAGCTGGGAGCTTGATTTTCTCTGGTTTGTGTGCGTGGCCCCTTTGCGGCTCGGGGAGCTCATGGGGAAGAAGAGTACCCTTATAATTGGCTGGGAGTTACCAGTGAGGGCTCAACGATTAGCAAGCGGGATCAAGGAGCATCTTCGACAACCAAGGATCATAAACAAGTCCATCCAATGGCTACGGTATGCATGTTTGAAAATTTGCATTTGTAAAGTAGTTAAATAAATTTCATTGTCGGTTCCAGTATTCTTATTGAGTTTGTATTTGTATTTTTATTATGATTAATTTCACATAAGTTTTTGGAAAAACTCACCATAGAACTGCGATTTTAAATTCTACCTTAAAGTGGGAAAATTCCTTAATGATTTTGTGAATCTAGAGAGTGAATTTTTGTGTGACGTTTCAATTCCTCAATAATTTTGGATGTGAGTTGGTATACGTAGGTACATATTTCAATTTCTTAGTTGCTTCCCTTGAATGTTAGATCAAGATTTTTGAACTAATGATCATTTTACATTATTTCGATTGGTGTAATGGAATGGCTCGGTTTGGTAGGCCGGGAAGAATGTTGTGTTAGTTAGGTTGAGCTTTGGAATTTCTTAAGAGTTGAACACTATTATACAACCACTGTTTCTGCATTAACATAAAAAAAAAAATCGTATTCCAGTTGTTGTCAAATTATTTATGAACTTATATCCGCTCTACATTCATGGGGATGATCTGGAATTGTGTAGAATCATTTGTTTAGATTCCGTGCTCTAGAATATCGATGACAAGGTCTAGATGTGTAAATCACATCCATAATCGTGGAGAGAATTCTAGGGTGTGATTAACCCACCTGCACCTCTGAATCAAGAAATTTCTATGGTCTTCTAAATTTAGGTAGAGAGAATTAGTTGATGGTGAATAGTATCCTACACCCTTAGATAATTCTATTATCATCTGAGGTTTGTTTGCATTTTATTGTCTTGGTGTCTATTATAAGGGCGCTGGGGTCTTTGTTAATGGTATGTGTGGTTGTGGCAGTTCTGTTTTGTGATTGTCCCTCACAAGGAAGAGAAGAGAAGGGTCGAGCTGGTCAGTTGTCGATGTTGCATATCCTTATCATGGAGGCACATCTGGATTGCTCAGCAGAATTTTACCCTTACATTCCTCTCATGAAATTTTTAAGGTATTCATGATTTTTCTGGATATTCCATCCAGAAATACCTGGCGTGGCTTGCACCTATCTTCTGATAAATCGTTGTTTATAGGTCCCTTGTGTCCGTCGGATTTTAATCCTTTGATGTCTTAACTTCATCTATATTTTTGGGGGCCCTTTTCAATCCATGCATGATGGGGTTGCACTTTAAATAATGACATCCACCTTGTGTTACCAATGTTTCTTTTGTCTGAGCATGACATAGTAGTTTGATGAATAATGTCAACACTTGAGGCAAAATGCTAACGTACTATCAAATTTCTAGATTCTCCATATTTGGATTTAGTCCTTCCTTCTGATTACTTCTGTGTCATTTTGTTTTCTATACTAGTTGTTCAATTTTTCTGTTGATTTCTTTTTATATTTCCAGACGATCAATTGTTGTCTAAGACCTTAGGATTTTAGGCCCGCATGCAAGGCATTGGTGTTGGTATAATTTAGGAAATAAATATTTTATTGAAGATGAATTTTGTATTCCAATTGACTCACTACATGGATTCTTGGTTCCTTTTCAACTGATATAACAAAGTTTGATAAGGCGTTGGAATTACTGTAGGGATTATTTTATGAATTTAAATTGTCCCGGTATATCAGTAGGTCAATGTTGGTTTGTTAGTTACAGGGTGGTCCATGTTGTCTAGTCGCAGGATATGGTGGAAGAAAGAATAATGGTAAACAATGTTTATTGATATGAGTGCTAGGATATGTGTTTTATTGTGTTATCAATTGTAGTGATACATGAAGAGTGTTCAACTTACTAATTGGTTTTTCTAAGAAAGTGTTTCCTAAAATCCCTTGAGGTTAAATTCGACATCTTCTCATATTTTAGGGAAGACCCACACTAAGTGAACATAGGTTTTAAAATATATATTATATTCTAATTGTAAGTTTTAAACCTATGAAGTAAAGAAATGCATATAGATTCTTAAGAAAAACAAAATTTAATCAATGGCTCATACACAGAGTACACAGAGATTTTATACTGGAAACCCTCAACCGAGAAAACCTTTCTTATATTCATTATATCGAATTTCACCATTCACCATAAAATATATATATATATATATACAATGTTTTTAGGTATTCCATAGATACCAAAACCCTAATCCCTTAATCCGGGATTAATTTACAAAACCGCTAAAAATAGCAAAATCAACTAAAAATAGCAAAAACCGCCCAAAACAAAAATTTTGGGGCGCTTCCCCCAACCTCGTTGGTCCCAGGCCTCCACCCATTGTTGAACGCTGCGCGTAACCAAGGGGGGCATACCTACCCTCCCTGGGAAAGTGCCCGATGCACATGACACAAAGAGAGCTACTAGAGGGAGCATCAGGCGCAGTTGTCATATCTAACGCGCCCATAGACACACATGCAAAGAATATAAAACATACCTAACATTCTCCCACTTGTTGTTTTCTTTGCATGCATGGGTCAAGGGGATTATATAGTCAACAATCCAAGGCAAAAATGCCCATTGTTACTCTACACCAAGATATTTTCTATGCTCACAGAATTTGTCAATGAATCTACAACATTCTTCAAAGTGTCAACCTTTTCTAGCAACACCTTCTTTTCCTCAACCATGTCTCTCACAAAGTGATACTGAACATCAATATGCTTTGTCTTCAAATGATAAGCTGGGTTCTTTTCCAGGAATATTTCACTCTATCTATCACAATCTAATCTCACTGCTTGTTGTACCAACCCAATACCTGAACACAATCTTTGTAACCATACTTCTTCCTTGCTTGCATGAGTGGCTACCATGTATTCATCTTCTGTAGTTGAGAGTGCCACTACAACGTGTCTTTTTCTCATTCAACTGATTGCTCCTCCAAATAGGTTAAACATATACCCACTTGTAGATCTTCTACGATCCATATCTCCAGCCCAGTCTGCATCAACAAAGCCATGTATGTCCACCACTCTGTCCAATCCTGGTCTTCCTTGGTAGCACAATCCATAACTGGTAGTGCCATGAAGATAGCTGAAGACCCTCTTTACTGCTGTCCAATGCTCCTTCCCTGGTTTTGAAATATACCTGCTCAAAACTCACATTGCATGTGCAATGTCCGGTCTAGTACAGACCATTGCATACATCAAACTGCCAACTGCACTGGCATACGAAACATGGGACATGCCCTCTTCTTATTCCTATGTCTTGGGACACTGATCTACAGATAACTTTACACCTATAGGAATAGGAACCTTGACTGGTTTACTTCCATGCATATTAAACCTCTGTAATATTGTCTCAACATATTTTCTCTGATTCAAACAACGTTTCCTATTTGCACGATCTCTTTTAATCTCCATTCCCATAATGAAGTTAGCAACACCGAGATCCTTCATATCAAATTTGGAGGATAGCTGCGATTTCACCTCCTTGATAACATTCATGTTATTTCCTACCAACAACATGTCATCAACATACAACACTACATAAATGAAGTGATTACCAACCTGCTTGGAATATACACAGTGATCAGCCCTGCTTCTTACAAATCCCAA
>JASDQU010100033.1:385120-403711 GCA_032191745.1 Picea mariana | reverse complement strand
CTTTTGATAACTTCTATGGCACACATTAATTCCTCTCGGTAGTCAACTTCCGCCTCTTCAATTTCTTCTTCGCCTTCTTCATATTCTTCTTCAGCTTCTTCATATTCTTATTCAGAGTCTTCTTTATCAGAGTCTTCTACTTCCATGAATATAACTCTTTCTGTCTCACTGTCATTGAATTCATCTTTATCTAATGATGATATGTCTTCTTTGGTGCATAATCTTTTCTTGAAAACTTTATTTGTGGTTCTTTTGCCTTTATATGTTTGTTTTCCTTTTGAGTAACCTTCATAATTTATTTTTTTCTTATAAGGACATTTGTTATCAAAATGATCAATACCATCACAATTAAAACAAATTAAAGGAAGATTACCTCTATACCTACCGTTGGTTCCCTTGTTCAGTGTTTTGACAAAGTTGTCCACTTCTTCATCATCTTCCGAGACGTCACCACTGCTGCTATGTTCTTCTTTTTGCCTTCTCTTTTTCTTTGAATTTTTGGATGCTTTGAAGGATGCTTCTTTTATATATGGATTTTCCTATTCAGTTATCATTTCATATGTTGTGAAGATTTCATGTAATTCGTCCATGCTTATTGAGTTTAGATCTGATCTTTCTTCTAGTGATGATATCTTAGGGTCAAATCTCATAGGAAGAGATCTTAGTACTTTTTGAACAATTATAGATTCTTTGATTTCTTCTCCCAATCCTATGATTGCATTTACTGTTTCATCAACTCGTAAAAAGTAAGCTGCAATATTCTCATCTTCCTTCATCTTAAGTTGTTNAACTAACCTCTGTAAGTTTGAAGCTTTGTTGCTTTGACTTTTGAATCTCCTTCATAAATATTTTGAAGTTTGTCCCAAATCTCTTTAGCGGATTTACAATGTGCAACTTTGGTGAATATCATTTCACTAAGACCATTCAGAAGTGCAGTTTTGGCTTTGGAATTATTCTGACTGAGTTTCACTGCTTTGTCATTTGTTGGCGGAACTATTGGTGATGTGTATCCATCTACAATTGATTTCCAAATTTCAAATCCCTTTGCTTGTATATATGTTTTCATCCTTATCCTCCAAAATGCATACTTTTGTCCGTTGAACTGTGGTATTCCATTTTTATACAAGTTGTTTCTCTCCATGATCTACCTTTCAGTGGTTAAAATAATTTCTGAAGGAACCTGCTCTGATTCCAATTGTTGGACACTGAGAGGGGGGGTGAATCAGTAATAGAGAAATTTAATCTTTTTTAACCATATAATCCAAGTGTTATATCAATGTAGCATTATCATCCAATAACTGCAGAGTAAATAATCAATGAACAAATGAAAAATCATACACATACACAATACACTAGTGTTTTATGTGGAAACCCAAAGCGGGAGAAAACCACATAATTTTTTTTTTATATGTCTTGAAGAGTTACATTCATTGGAAGCAACAACTTCCTTTGTTTTCTAGCTGCAACTAGAAGGAGGCTCCAACCCCCTTTTTTCTTAGGCTACAACCTGAAGGAATCTCCAACTCCCCTATTCTCTGGATACAACCAGAAGGAGGCTACAACCCCCTATGTTCTTTAGCTACAACCATAAGGTGGCTACAACCACCTGTCCTTGCCTCCTCCAACCACCCTGAAGTAGAAGTAGAATGATGGAACCACTGTCACACTATCACTGTGAGATATACCGTTGTAAACCTATACTAATAAACCTGAACCATGCATAAACCATGCATCAACCTATACTTAAATTTGTAATCAACCTGTACCATAAACAAGTGCAACAACCATGCACCGACCTTAGAAAGCATCATCAAAAGAATTTATCCTCCCTTGAATTCCGGCCTTCTTTTCTTCACCTTCCCTCTGAAATTTGGCTTAGATATCCTTTGATTACCTCAGTCACCTATAGATATTCAATATGCTTAAGTGTGATGTAAAATGAGAGAGCCTTGCCTCTTATTTATACTCTCCAAATATCTTCCTTAGAAGCATCTTCTAGGTCACTTAACCCATTTCTAGGTCACTTAACCTATTTTTCTCATTTTTAGGGTTAACCACTTTCCATAATTAGAAAGTTTTCCATTACTTTATTATTTAAATATTCCTCCTTGACTTTGTCACCTTACATTATCATTTAAATAATCTTCTTTGATTTTTTCACTTCACTTTATTATTTAAATAATCCTTCTTGACTTTGTCACTTTAATTTATCATTTAAATAATAATTTCTTCTTTGCAAGCTCTTTGAATTCTTTGACCTTTGGGGCTTCAAGCCAACATATGAGTGTCCTCCAACTTCGTAAGGCCATAAATCTCAAACCGTGAGGAGTTATGTGACGTTCCACATGCCACCATAAATGGCATGACATGTACTATCCATATAGAATAGTATTACCTTCAAATATATTAAAACTCATACCATTATACATGAAACAACCTTGGGTCCATTACCCAAACCTTTGTGCTACCAAAATTCGCTACTGGACTTTCTTCAAGGGTTGACATCAATGACAACCAACCTTAATCAACAAGAAGCATATTTATCCATTTAATAGGTATAACCATAGTCAACTATCCACTCACTTTTATAAGTGTGAGCATGCAATGCATGATAAGTACTAACAAAGAATGTATAGTTATCTAACCTACCTTCCAAAAGACAATGCTACAATTTGTTTGATTGTCAAGTAGACACATTTCCTTCAATCTTCTTGAATTTATCTTCAAGGTCTTTAGTATTCTCCTAGAAATCCTTCTACACTTGTCCTAATTTTCTACAATAATGATAGGTATTATTCTTCATTCCTTTTGTACTCTATACTTGATCATTGTTCTTTTTCTTAATATTAGGATATTTAGACACTTAGGAGTTAGTTAAGATAAACTTGGTCTAATGTGTCTTTAGGTAAAAGTGTGTTTCTTTAGTAGGTAAGATAAAATAATTTTCTTTTGCATTAATATATTGTCTCAAGTGGCCACATTGGTTGGGGCCATGGACTATTTCCCTCTTCGAGAGTTTTAACCACGTAAAAACATCAATGTGTTGATATTTGATTTACTTGTGTGAGTGGTTATTGAAGGTGTTCATCCTGAGTTGGAATACACTATTTTTTCGAACATGGTATCAGAGCCTGTTTGAATACCTTCTCCCATTGTAGATAGAGATATTGAAGTCATGTTGTCTCATTTATAGTTTCTGTTATTTTCGTGCATTTTGGGGTGGAGAGGATTACTCCACTGTGTCTCGAGTGCTTATTTTAATTAGAAACACTTTTTAATTCACTCGAAAAGGATCATGTTTTCCCAATTTACAACCATTTTATTAATATATGGAGATATAAATCCTAAATATGCCCCCCTTTTTTTATAGAGTTAATATTTTGGTCTTTTGTTTTGATTTTCAGGTTTCTACTCTTTCTGGTCTACATATGCTCTTTTCCATGCACTCTGCATGATCTCAACATATCAAAAATAGAGTGAAAATTGTTTTCTTTTCTGTGTATACTCTTTACTTTACGCTATATGCAATCCTAGAAAATCATAAATGAAGATAAAACTTTCATTTTTCGGGTAAGCTAGTCGAGATCTAATCGCATTGTTGTTGAGATTTGGAATTTGTTTTTCCAAGATTTTTCTTGTTTTGTATGAGCATACAAAAACTAAGGTTTTTGGGGCAAGCATGCACTTTGAGGCAGATCTCCAACAACAACAAGACCCCTATCCTCCTCCTTTAAGATTGTTGTTTGTTTTTCTCTAGCTCACTTGCTTAAAAGTTACTTTATTTAATAGGAGGTCTTGACTTCAAGTCTATTTTTTAAGTTACTTTTTGAAAAAGTTCATGAATTCATTATAAAGTGCATTTCACTTAAATTATAAAAGTGAATCATTATAAGTATCTTTAATATTATATTTTTTGTTACTATTTGCATGCAACTTTGGTTTATAAATTAACTTCATTGTAAAAGTGATTCTCACTTATTCTATAAAAGTGGGTCACTTCATAAGTAACTTATTTGTAAAATGTGAGCTTATAAGAAAAGTTAGAGAAGGAGGGACATCACCACATGAACCAACTTCAACTTGCCACGTGACTCATTGGTTATTGGTTATTGTTTATTCCTTTTTTCAAAATGACATAACTTTCACATCTAAAGTCCATTTTCAATGTTTTTTTTTTTAAACAACCTATTTTTTCCAGAGCTTTCCATCCATACCATTAGTTTCATCTTTTGAATCCATATTGTTATCCCTATTTTGTGGGATAACTAAGGGGATCATGTCTCGAGGCCCTCAAGTTGTAGATATGGAGTGTCGAGAGACTACATGACCATCAACGTCCACTTGCACATATAGAATCCCACTCTATCACCACATTTGATCCATCATCATTGCATCCAGCACACTAGCTAGCTTCTAGAAGGAAGATGGGTCTTTCTCCATGCGGTGCAAGTCAGGTATTGTGACAGGTAATCACCCTAATATTTAAGGCATTTGAACATGTTGTATTTAAGTTGCTTTTGATTATAGAACACCTACTTGGACATTATGCCTTTGACCATGTTTCACCTTGGTGAGTGTCATAGATTTCCTAGTAAGTGGCCAACCTTTGGAAAGGTTTGTGACTGGGGATCCCTTGTGGGTTTATCATACCATTCCCAACCATACTTACCACTTTTCGCTCATTACATTCCCATCATATTTTCCTCTTCTAGGTCCTTCCACTTTAGTGACCCGAGAAGGGCATGTACCTCATTTCATGGGAAGAAGGGGTTGATGGACCAGAAGGATTGGTGTTGGCTAAAAATATAGAAGCTTATATATAGAACTTCCAGATGCTTCACCTAGGGATCCTCGGAGAAAGTAATGAAATGCTTCTTTGTAAGAAAAGGGGGACCTACAAAATAAATTATAATGAATTCTTAAGGGATTAGTTTGAGGATAGGAGGTCTCATCATGAGATTACCTATACTGATCATGGGTATTTAGAAGTATGACATTACCATCATCTGGTCACCAAGCCAAGGTAGTGGCTCTCAGTTACACAACTGAGAGAAAGGGGGTCTCATCAGGAGCCATCCTTCTTATTTCCGTGAGGTATTTGTGAGTGACACTATCATTATATGGACACCACACGAGGACAATGGCCTTCAACTTATTCCTTAAAACATGAAAGAAACAAAGAATGGAAAGAAGATGGGATTGGAAAAAATGCATTGCAAACGAAGGTGCCACACACCCTATACAAAGGCACCCATGAATGAGATAATATGAGCCCTTGTATGTCATGAAACTCAACGGCCTATGAAGTCTAAACCCCTTCCACCTCATCATCCCTTACATGAGCTTGAAAGTCCATTCTTGGGAGCATCCCCTACTTGATGGCTTTGGTTTACCAAATAGGACTCCTATGACACCCCTCCCATACTTAAACTTGGTCAATTGTATAGGGTTTTGAGAATTTGTTTAATTTGATGAGGTATTTTTGATGCACATGTTTAGGTGCCTTGATTATTAGACATGGTTTACACTTGTCATGATATATTTAACTTGAGATATTTGGAGGGAATACCCTTTTTTTTTGCGGGACCTTGTTGGTGGACAATTTTGGAGTAGCAAGCCTAGCTTGGGATTCCATTGGGCTTGAAGCCCACAGGTTGGATGCTAAGGTCCCACACGCTGGATCATGATGACTTGCCTTTGGAGGCCTCTAATACATCATGTATGACATGGCCTATCCCTCACATGCCAAACATTTTTCCTAGGAGAGGCAAAACGTCACATATGGAGGATTGACGTCACCTAGAGGGCTAGGGTTTAGTGGTGAAGGTGTTGTTTGATGACATGTGGCATGTTTGAAGGAAGGAGGCTTGAATACCATCAAGATAAGACTTGGATGAGTGAAAATTGGCCTTTGAAGGCCTAGCCATGCATCTACTACCCCAACGACTTCTTCAAAGTACCAAAACGTCCCCTAAAGGGGTGACATCACCTTTTTCTAGAGTTTCTTTTGTATAAAAGTGAATTTTAAAATGAATTGTTTAATATTATTTTGGTGCAAGGGGTAAGATAAGGGTTGTGGACCCCTTATCATATGTCTTACCCTTGCTAAGTGGACAAACTATGTGATAGACATTTTGTATAAATAGAGACCATAAAATATCATTTTGAATCATAACTCTCCCATTGTGAAGAGATAAGGAATGAATTTTTCGCTACCTTGAATATTTTTGTTCTCTTGTGCTATGGTATGGTGTTCTCTTTGGTTACAGACTACATGATGATGATGTGCTAGCTCTTGGAGGTCTTTTCTAGCTATTTGTGGTGGCTTATCTTGGCATATTATGGTTCATCTTGTTGCTATTTGGATTGGTATGACATTTTACTTGTTTCTATGATTTGAAATTCAAGCTCAAGGTTGATTTTTGCTAAGGCTAAGTAGGAAGTATAAGTGCATACACCCCTACTTTAGCTCCACCATAATTGTAAACATAATATTATTGTTTGCAAGGGTTTGCTAAGGAAGTATAAGGATATACACCCCTTAGTTTAAACCCTAGCTAGGTTACTTGCCTTGGGGAATAAGAGGATTTATATCCCCAATGAGGTAGTAGCTCTATCTCTTTACTTTGGACCCCATTAACCCATTAATCAAGGGCACTAGTCGTTGCATTGGTAAATGTGAAAAGTTGAAGTTTTGAAGTTCTCTCACATGGATATTGTTCCTTGAGCCTTAGCTTATCTTGCCTCATTGAGGCATCCTATTTCACCCACTACAACTTGCTGCTGTAATAAAACTAACCTACAGCCATTAGTGATGCATAAATAGAACCCTCTAACCCTAGATAACTCCTAAACTAACCCTAGAAATTAGCTATAACTTTTCCCTAACAAAGTACTAACTTAGGCATACTTTTTGGGCTAGTTTGAAGTGATTCTCATTGGCTGAATTTTATTTTATAAGGTTTGGTTCTCTACAGACATAAGGCTGATAAATATTAATGTAGTAATATTTTTATGACAACCTTCTTTTATTGTAAAGTCTTGCTCTTCCATTCTTGAGTTAAACTAGTCTTTACTAGCTTGTCTCTTGCTTATTTAACTCGACTCTTAGCACTTATTTTTAATCCCTTATTATCTTTTATATGTTGATATATATCACTGATTGTTTATGCAATTAGGGACATCAAGCTTAACTTTCTTGTCCACCTAACATATTTCATTATATACTTGGTTTTCATTGTGTCTCGGGCATGTATTTTTCTCTTGGTAGGTCACTCAAATCATTGGAAGCCCTAATCCTTTCCCAAGAATCGTTACCAAGTTCCCTTTACCATCTAGAATTTACCTTTAGGGGCATTCATCCATACATCTCATTTTCCATCTCAATCCCCCCTAGGGTCACTAGGATTCCCCCCTTTAGGTGACTTACTCATCTCTAAAGTGATGAGAAAACTTGCCTAAGGTGACAATAGGTAGGTTCTCTCTAAGTTGTTTCCATTTTGGTGGTTGGGTCAAGATTTTCTCAACCTACACCTTGTGCGATAACACATTTTATCTACATTTTTTAATATGGATTCTCCAAGTGATATTTTTCTTACTAGTACCAACTACATCTTATGGAAATCCCACATGGAGGATGTAGTAAGAAGTAAAGGATTGTACCAAATTACCTTGGGAAAATAACAATCCCATGTTTATGCTAAAAACAAATTCAAATGGGATAATAAGAATGAAGAAGCACATGGACTAATTGGAATATCCATCTCTCCTAATTTAAGGCTTCACCTTCAAGGAATTGATGGCCATGAAAAATATTGGGAAAAGATTAAAGTTTTGTTTGGTAAATAAAATGTGATTCGAGCCCACCAGATTGAAAATTAGTTAATGATTTTAAGTTCCAATGATTTTCTTTGCATTGAAGATTATTTATCTAAGTCCAAAGCACTTGGAATTTTATGTAAATATTGTCAAATAGATCTGAAGGATGACCGATGCATAAATGTTATTCTTTCTAAGCTTGGTAGTGCATATTATGTCTTTGTATCTACCTTTGATGCCAATAGAGAATCTCTAGGGGGTTCTTACAAAACTCCCACTCTTGAGTCTTTTTTTATGCTCTAATTAGAGAGAAAGTTAAACTTTTGCAACTTGGAGTGATAAACATTGCAGGTACATCTAACAAATCCTTAGTGGCTTAGTAGAAAGATAAATCCAAGCATCCCAAGAAGCAACATCCTTTCCCCAACAACAAGAAAAACAAGGGTCCCAAACCCTCTCAACCAACTTCTACTCCTAATGGTGACAAAGGAGAAAAATCCAAAAGTAAAAATTTTGAGAGGCATTGCAACTTTTGTGGGTGATACGGTCATGTGGAGTCTAAATTTTTTAAAAATATGGAAGCCTTCAAAGAAATGATGAATAAGCACAACCTCAATATTGATTCTTCTTCTCTACCTCTTCTTCTCATGAACACACACTTTCTACTTCTAGTTTATCTTTCAATGCAACTTCTATTTCTTCTTCTGATGAGTGGCTTATTGATTCTGGAACATATTGTAATATGACTTAGGATAAAGCCATTTTTTATGCTCTTAATGAATGTAACATGAAACAAATATTTGTTGGTGATTATAGATCTCTTAGTGTTCTAGGGTTTGGAACAATACATGTAGATAATGATTAGTTCAATGATGTATTATGTGTTCCAAGTATTTCCTACAACCTTCTATTAGCGTATCAAATAACTCATTCAGGTGAAGGTAAAATAGTAGAGTTTTCACCTCACCAAGTTGTAATCAAGGATTTAAAAGATCCTAATCATGCCCTAGCAATTGGAATTGTTGATAATATTACCAGATTGTACAAATTTGACAACTTTGGGTCATCATCTTTTCCATTAGTTTTTGTTTTTCATAGAAATTACTTGAGCAAACTTTGGCATGAGCGGTTTGTTCATCTAAACTATCACTCATTGCAACAACTATGTAATCAACATATGGTGATTGGTATTCCTATGGGGTGTGGAATGAAATGAATCCCTTGAGTATATCACCCAAGAATCAGTAATATTATCTAAAGAAAGGATTAAAGCATCTTGCAACACATCACCTTCTACATTTTATTCCTGATTATTCTCCTATAGTCCATCTTTTTGTTTTCCTTTTCAAGACCAACAATATTTCTTCATGTGTCCTTTCTTCCCACAATTCTGTCACTCCAAATTCCCTCTGGATTTGTATTTTCCCTTCTTAGACTTTCCACAACTCTCTCGGCTCTTTCCTCTCTCCCTTTGTCTTCTCCCGTTCTCCACAGTCAAAGCATTAGCTGATGTCTCACTCGTGATTTTCCATCGCATTTCCTCACTAAGGATAACACTAACAACAACATCAAAATTTAAAGTGTTTGAATGAGAGACATAATTAATCACATCCATGACTAATCTATTCCATCTTTCTGACAACGAACACAAAAACAAAAGATACATCACCTCATCATCAAAGTTTAATCCTACATAACTTAACTGATTTGTGATTGTGTTAAAGTCATTTAAATGATCAGCAACAAACCCACCTTTTGACATTTTCATATTAAATAAACACTTCATAAGAAATATCGTTGGAGGCTGAGAGTTTTTTATATAGTTTATCCAATGCCTTCATCAGATCTTCCATTGTATTTTATTTTGAAATGTTGAAAGACACCAACACTGCCAGGAATAACCGTATTGTTCTGAGTGCATTTTTGTTAAGAACCTCCCATTCCTTGTCCTTCATAGTTCAATCAGAGTGCCATCAATCTCGCAAAATATCTAGTTCAACATCAGTGCAACAACCAGATTGAGATACACATGCACTTTATCAAGACGCTCATTCATGATCCAGTTATTGAAGTTCTCTTTTTCCCTACAAAAGATCAACTTGCAAACATTTTCACAAAGTATCTTATAGAAGCAAAGTTTTCCAAACTTCGATCTAATTTAATATTTCATGATGTTGTCATTAAGAGGGGATAGGCTCTAATGCCTCCTTCCTTCTCCTATTGTGTCACCTTTGTAAATCCTTCAATCTAATCCCAAGTTGTTCTTAAGGGGGGATGTTAGGATATTTAGACACTTAGGAGTTAGTTAAGATCATCTTGGTATAATGTTTCTTTAGGTAAAAGTGTGTTTCTTTAGTATGCATTTGTAGTTATGTAATTCGACAATCACAATATGTTATGTACATAGAGTGATATGATGACTCATATTCTCCTTGATCTTAATGGTACATTGATCCATGGATTAACACCCAATTGGTCCATGATCCCTATTTAAAGAGCATGGAGGGTCATTTATTGATGATCGATTGTGAGAAACTCTCTTGTAAAATATTTTTCTTCTGCATTAATATATTACCTCGAGTGGCCATGTTGGCTAGGTCTGTGCATTGTTTCCCTCTTCGATGGTTTCAACCATGTAAAAAAATTAGTGTGTCAATATTTGATCTAGTTGTGTGAGTGGTTATTGAAGGTGTTCATCCTATGTTGGAATACCATGTTTTGTCAAACACTTAATACTTTAGTTGATACAATCCATTTCTCTCTACTAATTTCTTGTCCAACCTCTTTCTCTACAGTTATGTGGACCTTTTCCCTTTAGCAAATGGGCCTATTAATTAACTTCAAGCTTCCCTTCATTAAGAAAATTTTCCTATGTCATAATAAAAAAACAAAGAAAGAGTCAAAGGAATAAACCTTACCATATTCTTTTCTCGAAGCCCTACTAGAAACAAATGTTGAACAAAATACATCATAGGGAGACTTCAAGTTCATCAAGATCAATTCTATCAATTGATTTTATTTCTTTGAAAAAATCATTTTGCATTCACCCAATTTTAACTAAATCTCCTTCACATGAGCCAGATGAGCCCATTCTTTCATAAGAGAGGATCAAGGTATATCACCTCTTTCTCAATCTATAATGTGACTTTCATCAGTCTTATCAAGTAGAGCCTTCAAATTTTTCTAGACTTCATTCAGACAATCAATCCCCCTCATATTGAAAGTATATTTCACTAGAGATGTAGGTTTTTATAACTTCTATAACCATGTCCTTCTTCTTATCAAATGCTAAACTTTTTCTAATCATCCACTGGATTTGGAACCACAATCTTTATAAATTATGAAAACACTTTACTCTTCAAAAGTGTTTCCATATCTTATGCCCACATACTGTAATTATGGTCATTCAAATTGATGCAAGGATTTTTGAGGGTCATAAGTTTTGACTCGGTTATTTATTTGGGTTGGATTTCATCGGACATTGTTTCGACTTTTCCGCGGCCAAATTCCTTCATATAAGGCCTCAAATTTGGGTTTTAGTGTTTTTTTGGGAATTTTTGAATTAGTAACTATCAATTATCTCTTAGTTTATGCACCTAATCGTAAAAATGAGTTGACAAATAATGTCACTCTAGTTATCTTTTAGTTATGGGTCAGTTTTAGAGTCATGTGAGAATTTTCTAAAATTAGTTGTTTTTGAAGATTTTAGACAGTAGTTATAAGGGGTTGAACTTCCATTGTAATATTTAGGATGGTGAAGGAATAACAAAGAGTTATGTTCCATTCTCTTGTGTTTGCATGCTTTAGAAATCTCGTGAATGAATTAAATCTTATTGGCTATATTACAAAACCATAGGTCAAAACTCATAATATTGATCTACAAATTTAAACACTGATTCATCCTTCAAGTCATAACCATGAGTCATCTACTTGAGAGATCTGACTCAATAGGAGTGTGTGTAATAAACAACATTCAAAATACTTGTAGACACAGGCTAGGTTTTGAACCAATAGCTTTGATAAGTTGGAACACTAGGTAATTAGTAGATCAATGAGCTATACATTCCAAGAAGAGGTGGTGTCTAAAGACACCATTATAAAATTGAAACACAAGTGAGCATCGCTCAACATATATGGAAAAACAATGAACCAAAATATTTTCATTAAGAGATCAATCCATAAATCAAAGTTTAACTAACTTCCTTGAAGTGAGGAAGACATGGTCATCTTTGATTGGTTAGGGAACACACAAAAATCCTTGAAATCTGCATCGACTTGCACACCAATTTACTACCATGGTTGATCCAACTAAATGCATAGTCGACCACTTAGTTGACCTTTCAGTGGATTCTCCTAGTCAACTATCGACTGTCAACTAAATGTCTCCAAAAGATCCAAAGTTTAGATGAACCCATCATTCTAATAGGATAGGGTTGGAGATATTTCCTAGTTAATAACTTGATTAATCATTATTATAGCATTAAAGTCCACTTGAAAGAGATTATTACATTTATTTCTTAGATTAAAAATATCATGTTTTATATCATTCTAAGGATAATATTTATCTAAATATTTTTCTTATAAAAGATAGAATTTATATTAGTAAATAAATAATTTTCATATTAATTTAAATCTCCATCCATATATATTAGTTGATATGGATAGGAAGATTTTTCTTATAAAAAGTAATATAAGTAGTAAAATTATGTCTTATGTAACAAGCTATTCTTCTAATGTCTTTATGTTAAAATTTTTTTTTTCTAAATTTACCCATGACACTCCATACCTATGTGAACGTCCAACTTTAAATGTCCTCTTCTATCATAAACTAACTTCAAAGTAATAATCAAACCAATAGTCAAACCAATGACAATTTACTAAGTACATAGCAATTTCAAACACCAAAATCCCAACCCTTTAACCACAACACAATTTACATATTATTTTATTTCAAAATCTCATCAACAATGTGCAACCGTCTGCTTCTATAGAAAAAAAAAAACAATCAAACAAATGGATTTGAATATTGTTATAGAAAATATGTTGACCATCATTATTAAAGATGATTAATTATTTTTTAATTATATTTGACAACGAAATCCCTAATTAGGTAGTTTGAAACAATTCAAACATAGAATCGATCGTCTAATACCAAGTCATCAAAATGTTTTAAAATATTTTTAAAACAACCAAAATACACTTCGGTAAATGTAATTGACCATTATTAGTTAATTAAAACTTTTTAACTATATGGAATATCAACTATTTTGATCATCAGATCAAACAGTACCGACTATTTTGACCATCAAATTCAATTAAAACTTTTTACTGTATTGAATATTGGCTATTTTGACCATCAAATTCATAATTTTTTAAAATATATTCAATACTGTATTACCGAATATTTTGACTATCAAAATCATAACTTTTCAAACTATATTCAACGCCGACTATTTTGACCATTGATTTCAAAGATGGGTCAATCATTTTTTTTTATAAATCATGATAAAACTTAAAACAATATTAGTTCCAAAGCAGCTAATTCCTATTTTGTGTTTTGTTTAATTTATAAATGCAATTTTAAATTAATTTCTTTTTTTCTTTAAAAAATGATAAATTAAAAAAACAATAACAAAAATAAGACTAGCTTGTTTTTAACATTTACTTATAAGATTATTTTTAGAAAATTTTTGCAAGTTACTGTTTTCTACTATCTTACTTAAAATTAGTTTTTTTTAATTATTTGATCATTATCTTGTTTTTAACATTTACTTATAAGATTATTTTTAGAAAATTTTTGCAAGTTACTGTTTTCTACTATCTTATTTAAAATTAGTTTTTTTTAATTATTTGATCATTATTTTTTACTATTTTAAAATAAATTTATAATATTAAAGTCATTGTTTCCTACCATGTTAATGTAGAGTTTAAATCTTTTTTATCATTTTAAAATAATTTACAATATTAAATCATGATATTTATTTCTGATAAGAAAACTTTTATGATAAGTTATATTCAAATTAAAGAAAATTGAGCATTTTAATATTGCAAAACCTAATTGAAATTCATTTATCATACAAAAGAACTAAAATGTTAATTATTTATCATTTTAAAAATAACATTTTTAATTAAATTTATAAATAGAAAACACAATAAGTTAATAATTTAGTATGTTTCATTTTTAAATTAAATTTATCATCTAATTTATTAAATTTATATATTTTGATGTTATGAAATATTTTTAGAAACATTTTAATTATAGAATCTATATTTAAGAAGATACTTAAGAAAGGATATAGATACATAAATTGTGTATTTAAACATCTTGAAGGTTGTGTAGTTGGAATGCTTGTATTTTGTGTTGGATACATATCCTTAACCATGTTTTTCAAACATTGAAAAGCAAAGCTCAAAGCCCCACATCTCCATTTATCTCTAGCCCCTTATTTATAGCTTAAATTCAAATACTTAATTAGAATTTAACTTTTATATTCTTCCATACAAACTTATCTTAACTTGATGGTATTGAACCCATTTGATTTATACATGACAACTTAACTTACACATACACTAACATGCTTTTATCCTATTGCTTAAATTCAAATACTTTATTTCACTTTTACATTCTCCCATGCAAAAACTTAACTTATCTTAACTAGATGGTAATGAACCCATATGATTTATACACTTAACTTACACATGTTTATCGCATCACTAATATGTGTTTATCCTATCACTCATATTTTACATGTTTGAAGGCAACATCCCTGTTGTTAAAGATAAAATGAGTACAATTCAAGATTAAAATATCGATATCTTACACACAATGTAAAAGCTTTTTAGAGAAAGATTTGAATCACAACACTGCACGACAACAACCTGAGATCCAAAATTTCATATAGTAAAAGAACCCACACAAAAGTTTTGGTTTTCCTTATGGCTTAGCCTTGAAGAAAAAACCATTGGTATTCGAAAGAAGTATTCATTGTCTTAAGCTAGATGAAAATAAAAAATAAAAACAATTAGAGTTGACTGTGCTTATAAAACAATGTTAGAGATGCTGCGAAAAGTGTCTCAATGTCATTATGAGTATGGTTGAAAGTTTGGAAATTGATTCCAACTCATATTTCAATTCCAACTAATTATGAGTATGGTTGGCAGAGGAAAATAAAAACTAAAAACAATTAGAGTTGAGTGTGCTAATAAAACAAAGTTAGAGATGCTTCAAAAAGTGTCTCAATGTCATGAGTATGATTGAAAGTTTGGAAATCGATTCCAAACTCATATTTCAATTCCAACAAATTATGAGTATGGTTGACGGTTTGGGATATATTTGAAGTCCAAATAATTTTAAATATGGTTGATAATGTATTCCAAAACTATATTTCTTGCTAGAAACACTATAAGCTTCTTAGTACCATGAAGATGATCTAGACATTCAACCTCACAATGAGAAAAACGGACACTCATATCTATGAGGCTTCTAATTACAAGCCATGCTTTGGGGCCAAGGATGGATATTCCTTGCTTCTATCTTCTAGCTCATGAACGACCTCTAGGGATAAACCAAGAGACGATAACAACAAAACATAAGCAAGAATCAATGTATTATTGATGTTTCTTGTAGTCTTAACACTTTACACATAAAACAAGCTTGTGAGGTAAGACTATAATAGTAAAATTAGCACATCTAAATTCCTTTAAATTAATTGTATAAAGGGGTGGAAATGTGATGAAATAAGACTAAAAATTATTTGAATGAAATACTTGCATGCATACATTAGCAAGTTTAAGTTCAACAACAAGTTATGGAGAGGAGGATGCAATAATCAACCTGCAACAATAACAAAGCACATGTCAACCCTTCTTTCATTGTCAATCAAATAAAATCTTATACCATATTCAATAAAAATTAACAACATGAAATTTTCTTAAGGAAAACTATCTACTATCCAAAATGCTTATGAATAATAGAGAATAATGATAATTTTTTATGAGATAAACTTTACATTTGTAGAAAATTGTAAAAACCGATGAATCTGAACCCTTAAGAACACTATTCAACATCAACATAGGCATCATTTTCATCAAACATGAGTGATATTCAAACAACAACACATACATCTATGACCTAAACTTCAAAAAAAATATTCTCATTGAAAAAATTAACAAGTTTTCAATTGTTACATTGAATTTGTTAGACCAGGTATGACAAAAAGCGTAACTCCACTGTTGTGATTTGTGTTAACATGAGGTGCACAAGTACAAATTAAATGGCTATTGGACATCCCTAACAGGTGACTCTTCCTATCATCCACAACTCTTCATATTTACAATAATGTTACAATAACACAATCTCATGCATCCAACATCCCCCCCCCGAATCCAAAGGGGTGTTCGTGAGTCTAAGCATCATTATGAACTTTTAAAATTTTTCTCTTCCAAGTGATTTGGTGAATATGTCCGCAATTTTCTTATTTGTGGAACAATGTCTCAAGTGAATAGTATTGGACTCTACATGATATCGAATCAGGTGATACATTGTGTTGATGTGCTTAGTTCAATCACGTAATTTGGGATTCTTGGAAAACTTGATTGCATAAGTATTGTCAAGTAGAAAAGGAGTATAATTCCCTTGTTTCTCCTGAAAATATTCAAGTCTTCTCCTAAGCCAGACATTTTCTTTTGTCACTTCTGCAACTGCCAAATATTCTGCCTCTATTGTGTAATATGTTGGAACTAACTATTTTCATGATCTCTAGGAGACAGTTGTTGATCCAAGACTCATGAGATAGCATGAAGTTGAAACTCCATTTTCCTTATCCTCAACAAATTCTGAATCAAAATATTGGATCAAGAACTGAAGTCATCCACCTTAGAGTACTTGAGTACAAAATCTTGTGTTCCCTTCAAGTATTTAGAACTTTTTTTGTAGTAGACCAATGTCCTTCACAAGGATTTTGTATGAACCTAGAAATAATCCCAACAACAAATGAAATGTATGGTTTGGTAGTAGTAAGATAGATAAGACTTCCCACAAGTTGTATGTACTTGGTTTCATCCTCAAATTCATTCCCTTCTTTTGATGTGAGTTTCAAATTTTGTTTTTGTTATCACATAATCTTGTCAGAGTCTTGTGAATTTGGGGTTTTTTTCTGAGTCTATAATTTTTCCTATCTCTCCCCCTGTTGCAGACTCAATCTCAGTCATCCAAGTATTCATTTATAGAGGTCGCAGCCATAAGAATAAGCACAACACTTAGAGAGGTTTGATATGGACTCAAAACAAGCGAGTGAGAAAGATTACCTTTCAACGGCGGAGATCCACCAGGCAGATTGAATCGATGACCATCGAGCGATCGGGATCACAGAGTTACATGAAGTATAGCGTTAGACAGAGTTCTGAAATTGCGAGGCCAATCCTAGTCGTTGATCCTGGGAAGGACACGTTGCACAAGATTAACATTTCGTTGACCCGTAGAATGGAGAAGTCAAAGGGCAGAGTCATGAGGACTCACAAAATGCAAAGTCGTGAAATGATTTGGGTTGTCTATTTCAAGAGGACACGTGGCACGGGATCAACATGGAGAAGGTCATTTCAGAAAATCTCAAGTGAGAATGTCTATGGTCGAGGACCTAAAATATCGATATTCATCTAGGTCGTCCGATCAAAGGGGATGCATGGCACCTGATCCAAGAGATCACGATTTCATGACTCGGAGGTTAGAGCATGGAGCACAACGTGAGCTCACAAAACGGGAAATTGCGACGCACCGGGAAGTTGGGACCATGATCACAGCCCATAGTCATATGGAAGCAGGGCTATAAAGAAAGGGAAAGCGCCTATCGAGCAGCGGGCGGTTGAGATTGTTTAAGGAAATGATCCTGGCCATGAAGTTCAAGGAAGATCTAACTGACGATCTAGATGGGTCATTTCGCGGGATTGAACATCGGGATATTTGAAATCAAGTGGAGTGAAGACTCCCGACAGATGAAATCCTGAAATTTCATATGGGGAATGTGTAAGGTCATGGCCCAAGGTTGCGTGGAGCGATGGATAGGAGTTGTGCCAAGGGCTGAAAGTGCTCGTT
Organism: Picea mariana; assembly: GCA_032191745.1. Taxonomy (NCBI): domain Eukaryota; kingdom Viridiplantae; phylum Streptophyta; class Pinopsida; order Pinales; family Pinaceae; genus Picea; species Picea mariana. The sequence goes on along the minus strand of JASDQU010100033.1, from coordinate 385,803 downwards.
TTGGTCTCATCAGAAGATCTGTGTGGTTTCAAAGCGCTAGGCTTGACTTGGAGGAGTTGTGAACGTCTCATGGAGCATTCATGGGTGTCAGGATCCATCACGATCCCGATGTAGGTAGTTAATGGAAATGGGGGAGGTTGTTGAAACTTTGTCTCACCCCATAAATGAAAAGCATGGAAAAGTGGTCGTGTGGGAAGACTGTCAGTCGAAAGTCCCTCTGTCACCAGATTCTCCTGCAAAGCCCATACTGATCTCAGATCACGTTTGATAGAAGAATGCTAGTACAGACTGACAAAAGAAGGTACATATGAAAAGCTTTGAATGTAGTAGCCCAGTCACACTCTAGGTGGTAGCAAGTTGTTCTGAGTATAAATACTCATTTTTGATATTTTGTTAGGGTCGATGGTTGAGCTAAGCTCCCATATTGTAGCGTTTTAACGAATCCTCTGGTTCTCTGGTTATGTGTTTCCATTTGAGACTTTTTGTTTAATGATAGTCAACTTTCTTATCATCTCATTTTCTTCTGATATTGAAGACTCGAGCATGGGTGATCTAGTCGAGTTGTTGTGACTGTATTGTAATGTATGTTTGATTACAATATTGTCATGATGTTTTCAGTTTCCTGAATTTTTGGGTTCAAGAGGATCTTGCATTCGAATATTTTCCTCCCTAGGCTACTGGAA
>JASDQU010100033.1:293898-364952 GCA_032191745.1 Picea mariana | reverse complement strand
AAATCTAATAGAAGTTAACTTAGCAACAGGAGAAAAAATCTCACCAAAGCCAATTCCCTCTACCTGGGAATAACCTTTTTCTACTAACCGAGATTTGTATTTCTCCACTTTACCTTGTGCATTAAACTTCTTCTTAAACAACCATTTGCTACCAATAGATTTTCTTCCAGTTGGCAACTCAACTATATCCCATGCCTCAATCTTATCCAAGGCATCCATTTCTTCAACCATGACCTTCTTCTAGAGTCTACTATCCTTTGAATTCATTACTTCCCTGACAATTATGGGATCATCATCAATAATAGATAAAGCAAAATTGGAACGAAAATTAGGTGGACTATACCTTTCTAGTTGCCTTTTATCTCTCACTGATCTCCTCAATACTGGGGTATGAGGTTCTTCTTCTTCTGCTTCCTCTTCTTTAGATGATTCAGATTTTGCATCATCCAACTCAAGCTCTATTTTCTCAGGTTCGTCTTGTGTTGGTGGGAATTCCTGTTTCGACACATCTTTTACCTTTCTGAAAACAACATCTCGACTGTAAACAATCTTCTTGGTTTATGGGTTCCAAAGCTTATAACCTTTCACACCATCTTTATAACCAATAAAGATACACTTTTCAACCTTTTTATCCAGCTTACTCCTATTTTCCTTTGGAACATGTACATAAGCATCACAACCAAACACTCTAAGATGTTGAAGAGAGGGTTTCTTTCCAGACCATACCTTGTGTGGAGTTTTATCATCCAACGTTGATGAAGGAGATCGATTGAACATGTAACATGCTGTACCCACTGCCTCTGCCCAGAATTCTTGTCATAACCTGACATCGCTGAGCATGCTCCTTTCTTTTTCCATTAGTGTCATGTTCATCCTTTTTGCAACTCCATTCTACTGAGGAGTGTATGGAGTAGTCTTCTGCCTTGCTATGCCACACTTCTTATAGAATTCTTTGAATTCATTTCCGCAGAATTCTCCACCATTATTTGTTCTCAATACCTTTATTTTCTTCTCTGTCTGATTTTCTACCAGAGCCTTAAACTCTTTAAATTTATCAAATACCTCAGATTTCTTTCTAAGAAAATAAATCCACGTGTTCCTTGAAAAATCATCTATGAATGAAACATAATACATAGATTTACCTAGGGATGGAACATGAACAGGTCCAAACACATCACTGTGTATCAACTCTAAGATCCCCTTTGCTCTTGTAGCACTAGATGGGAATCTTACTCAATTCTGTTTACCATATATGCAAGGTTCACATAAATCAAAATCCAAAGTGCAATTAGACATACCTTCAACCATACCTTTACCATGTAGTGTTCGAAGGCCCTTTTCTCCAATATGTCTCAATCTTTGATGCCACAACATGGTCTTCATTTCAGGGACAATATTGGTCTTGTCTTCTTTATTTCTCTATTCAGGGACAACAAAACTGTTACACCCATTAGTATAAGTGCTTCCCAACAACTTGTATAAAGTTCCACACCGAACTCCCCTCATCAACACCATTGCTCCTCGTATCATCTTGCAAGTGTTCTTTCCAAATACAATATCCACTCCTACATCATCCATATTGCTTATAGATATTAGGCTCCTGGCTAGTTTTGGAATGTGTAGAACCCCAGGGAGAGTTCTAATCCTTCCATCTTTTAGTAGCAACTTAACCCTTCGACGTCCCAAGATTTTTTTTGTCGAGTCATCTCCTAAGAATACATCACCACCATTGTATTTTTCATATTCAGAGAACCACTCTCTGTGAGGAGTCATATGGTATGACACACCTAAGTCGATCAACCATACATCATGGTTTGCATGTATACTTGTAGATTCCAGGTAAACATCACCTCCTTCTTCAATGGAGGTTTTCACCTCTGTGGAAGAGGTACTATCAGATCCCTTTGGTTTATCAACCTTATTCGACTTGCAATGCTTCTTATAATGCCCTGTTTTACCACACTTCCAACATTTCCTCAAAGATTTTCCTGGGGACTTAGATCTACCTGTAGATTTAGATCTCCCACCCCCCCTCCGGAAGGTTTACCAGGATTCCTGCCTTGGGTGCGACCTCTTACAAATAAAGCATCTGTGCTATGACTATCCATGCTTTTTAGCCTCATCTCTTCAGATAACAAGGATGAAACTACATCCTCATACTTCAATGTAGATTGAGTGGTACTACCAATTACTACAACCAGATTATCCCAATAGTCTGGCAAAGAACATAACAAAGTAATACACTTATCTTCTTCTACAATCATAATATTAACAGAAACAAGTTGACTTACCAAAGTATTAAAGGCATTTAGATTTTTTGTCACAGAATCTCCATCTTCCATCCTAAGATGATACAACTTCTTTCGAAGAAATAACTTGTTTACCAGGGACTTTGATTGATACAAATTCCCCAACTTATCCCATAGTTCCTTGGCTGTAGATTCTACTGAGACATTCAACAAAACTGAATCTGCCAGGCAGAGTCGAATAGTATCCTTGCTCTTCTATCCAACTTCTCCCAATATTCCTTCGACATACCAGTAGCTGGTGTACTAGTAGTTTGTGTACTAGTAGGTTGTGTACCAGTAGCCTGTGTGCTAGTAGACAGTGTACCTATAGGCTGTGTACCAGGATCCACAACGATCCATTGTTCTTTGTATACAAGAAGGTCCTCCATCTTGAACTTCCATATCTCAAAGTTTTTACCATTGAAATTCTCTATCTCGATTCTAGATGAGATCACCATTCCTCTTTCTATACTCAAATATCCACTGCAAAATCTCCCACTAAAGCCAGGTTTATCACAGACCCAAGATAACCTTGATCTATCAAGACCGAGCCAAACCCTCAACAACAAAGGCGTCCCTCTGAAGCCAAAAATGAGGTCTGATACCACATGTAAGGTTTAAACCTGTGAAGTAAAGCAATGCATATAGATTCTTAAGAAAAAAAAAATTTAATCAATGGCTCATACATAGAGTACACAGAGATTTTGTACCGGAAACCCTCAACCGGGAAAACCTTTCTTATATTCATTATATTGAATTTCACCATTCACCATACAATATATATAAAAAATTTTAAGGTATTCTGTAGATACCAAAACCCTAATCCCTTAATCTGAGATTAATTTACAAAACCACTAAAAATAGCAAAATCTACTAAAAATAGCAAAAACCGCCCAAAACTAGCAAAAACTACTAGAGGGATCATCAGACGCAGTTGTCATATCTGACGCACCCAAATACACACATGCAAATAATATAACACATACCCAACACTAATAAAGAATTAATGGGTATTTTAAGATTTCAATCAGAGAAATCTCAATTATCCTCTACCACTTTAACTTTTATCTGTCAAAATTTGTTGGCACATCTTCCCACTTCTTTTATCCTTCTTAGACCTTAATGGATTTAGTGTTTTATATGCATGATATATGCTGCAGAAGATTCTGTTTGGTTACTTTTTAATGACAATGATGGAGGAAATCACATTGAATTGATGATTGGCATTACATGGGTTTTGCATTTTAATTTGTAGGAATGTATTGATTTGTCCCTTTGTTTTCTATTCAGATTTTATGTAATGCAGGATGGTTTAATTTCTTAGAATGCTTGCATGTAATGAAATTATGATGTGGTGAATGATTGTTAGACCTTAGATCTTTTGCGCAATGAATTAATTGATGATACTCTTGTGCCTCAACTCAAGGTGATGGATGATTTTATGTGTGTTCTTAGATTTCCTTACACAACAATTAAAAACAATCATTTACCTTGTGCCATCTCTTATTTTGTCATAGGATGGATTAACAACCTTTACTTGCATCATTAAATGTATTAATGAATGATGGATTGACAAATTTATTTGTGCTATTCAATTTATTAACGAATGATTGTTGTAGACATTAGACTTCTTACGCGAATTGAAAATTGATATGATATACAATGAGTTATGCAATTGATTACTCGTGTGCCATGTTTAATTGTGAAATGGGATTGATGGATTACTAAATTGGGTTATCGTAGATATTGTTGATTTAGTTAGTTGCTTGGATTGATTGAGTTAGTGGGATGTAGACACTTCCTTGTTCCTCATAACAGTCACCAACCTTGAGACCTTAAATGGTTAAAATCAATTGGAACCTGGGATTGAGCGTTGCTTATGTGTCCTGGAGGTCTTAACCTTGCAGGGTTGCTTGGGCGGGTAATATATTATGTGATTATTGTCATGATATTTATGATCCTTATGATTCATTATGTTATCTTATGTTTTCTTAGTGTTATATGATGATGGCCCTTATGAGATTCGTTGAACGTTTAATATTTGTATTGTTATGCATCGTTATTAAATGTAGAATGCAATGATGTTGGGATGCTAATAATTACTGTGTTAATACATCGACATGCGGGTCATGGTTCATGATTATGATGTGTTGGGATTGTGTTGTAAATGATTATCAATGCATTAATTTTGTTTCTTGAATATATGAGAATGATGTGTTGATGATCTTGCATTAAGTGTGATGTGTATTTTATAACGCAAAATAATTTTTTTTGTCTGTTACATGACACTTGTTGTCGTAACGACGAGGTCGTTACATGTGGTATCAGAGTGAGGTTCAAATCACAACTTGGGAACATTTCTCCTTCTACTGTATAAAAACATGATTATAATTTATCACTAATTAATTTGAATTGTATGCGTGAAAGTAATCATGGTTAGAGGACGCCACAGAGGTAGACGACGTGGTTCTAGGGGAGGAGGCACGACGACTCCAATAGCACCCACGCTCGAGGGGTCTAACCCCCAAGGAGAAGAATAAGTCATTGGACAGGAACATATTGTTGTGGGGAATGTGGTTGGAATGATGAGGTCCTTTCAGAGGATGTCAGAGGCCTTGAATAGCTATATGGATAAAGATGAGGCCAGGGCATCGGTACCCCCTAAGGGTCCGATGCGCACCCTAGTTGGTAGAGGTAGTGTTCACTGGGAACTTGAGAAGGCCAAGTTTCCTGAGTTCTTTGGTGCCACAGATGACGCAGCCATCGAGGCATGGTTAGAGAACATGGTGATGTGCTTTGCACTTAGCGACTATGCCTCCAACATGAAAGTTAGCATGGCATTATTTCAGCTGAAGGGGAGCACTCTTCTATGTTGAAAGATGCTCCTGCCACAACTGACCATGGTCGTTGAAGACGTGTCATGGGAACTGTTCAAGGAGTGGTTCCAGGAGAGGTATTTGTCTAAGCATTTCATTGAGCATCAGCTCAATGAGTTCAACACCTTGCGACATGGTGGTCGTACGATGCTCGAGTATGAGGCTCATTTCATGGATCTTCTTAGGTATTCTCCACATCTGAACAACAAGAAGCTTAAGGTCAACAAGTTCATGTTTGGACTTAATGTCAACATTCATGTGAAAGTGTGGATTTTAATGCCTTAGAAATTGCACAATGTTGTTCATAAGGCCCTCATAGCTAAGGAAGAGTTATCCAGTAGGGGATAGAGCATGAATCCCATGAGACTGACAAGACATGCGACAACTGGTACACAATAGCATCAAACACTAGCTAGACATCCATCGGGGTATCAAGCTACTCCAAGAGGTTCCACGTTCACTACACCACAATGACCGACACCTCAACAGCGAACTCCCTATAGAGGACCAAAACACCAACAACAATGTCGACTGCAACAAAAACATTTTAGGACCATTCAACAAAACAGACAAGGGTTCCAGGATGGTGGACCATCAACTTCTACTTTAGGGACCAGGAGTACTGGACCGAAGACCAGATGTTGGACATGTGTGGAGCCAACTTACCAGTGTGACTGTCAGGTTGAGAGGGCCAGAGTAGCCCGTTTAACCAAATACACTACTGTAGGAGATTTGGGCAAGGCCCACCAGATTCATGCAGTGGTGAATAACCGTCAGGACGAGCACCAATCTACTGTGCTTGAGATGTCAGGTACCATCGCTGATCAAACCTTTAGTATTTTGATAGATCCAGGTGCTACAAAGAGTTTTATTTTTGGTGCATTGCTAAAAATAATTAAGGTAAAGGCAGTCAAACATGATGAGTTTAGCTACATGGAAAAGGCTTCGGGATCCAAACAGAAGATTGGAGGAAAGGTTACGGGATGTAGCCTTAACCTGGGAGATTTTGTCATGAAGGCCAACTTGTACGTCATGATCTTAGGATCTTATGACATCATGATCAATATGGACTGGTTGGAATCGCAAGAGGCGATACTCAACTGTAAGAAGAAATGGTTGAGTTTGGTTGATGATGATAGACAAAGACGAGTGATTGTAGGAAGAAACCAGGGAGTTTCCCTAAGGTTCATCTCTTCCCTATAGCTACGAAAGATCATGCGCAAGGCATGCAAGATATATGAGATCCTTGTGCAGAACAAAAAGGGTGTGGCTGAAGGATTAGAAAACCTTCCAGTAGTACGATAGTTTGCAGATGTATTCCCCAAGGAGTTACCAGGGTTGCTGCCTGAGAGGGTATTGGAATTTACCATCGACCTAAAATCGGGAACTGAACTGTTAGGATATTTAGACACTTAGGAGTTAGTTAAGATATACTTGGTCTAATGTGTCATTAGGTAAAAGTGTGTTTCTTAGTGTGTTTCTGTAGTATGCATTAGTATGCATTTGTAGTTAGGAAATCCAACGGTCATGATATGTTCCCGACATAGAGTGATTTGACAGTTCATACTCTCCTCGATCTTAATGACCATTGATCCATGGGATAACACCCAATTGGTCCATGATCTCTATTTAAAGAGCATGGAGGGTCATTTTCCGATGATAGATTGTGAGAAACACTCTTGTAAAATCTACCTGTAATCTTTTTTTTTTGCATTAATAAATTTCTCCAAGTGGCCGCGGTGGCTGGGGCCGTGGATGTTTCCCCATAGGGGTTTTACCATGTGAAAACATCAGTGTGTTGATATTTGATCTGGTTATGTGAGTGGTTACTAAAGGTGTTCATCCTCTGTGGGGATACACGTGTTGTCGAAGAAGGTATCAGAGCCTGTTTGAATACCTGCTCATGTTGTAGATCGAGATTGTGAAGCAGAGTTGGATCATCTCCATTTTCTATAATTTCCATACATTTATGGGCTGCGAGGACTATTCCATTATGTCTGGAGTGCTCGTTTCATTAATGAACACTTTTCATTTCACTCAAAAAGGTTTCCATTTGCCCAAGATATGACCATTTCAGTTAGATCGGGTGGTATAAAGGCTGCATACGCATTTTTTTTTTAATTTTTGTAGAGTATTATTTTTGTTTTGTATTATTTATTTCCAAGTTGGCACTCTTTTATACCTGTGTATGCTCTTTTCCCCACTCCCCATGTGATCTCGGAAAATAAAAAACATATAGGAAAAGGTGCATCTTCCAGGTAAGATAACCGAGATCTAACCCTTGTTGTCATCGAGAAGCAACTTATTAATGCAAAAGCAACTTACACTATCATGTGGTCCTTTGGCTACCATTTATGCCTTTTTTAAAAAAGGAATAACTCTCACATACGAAGTCCATTTTCAGTGCTGTTTTTTTTAAAACCACATAAATTTTCGAGATCTTTCCATCTAGATCATCATTTTTAGTTTTTAAATCCATATTATCTGCATATTAAATATGGCTTCTACAAGTAATCTCTTGTTTACCATCAACAACTACTTCCAATGGAAATCTCATATGGAAGATTTATTAAGAAGTAAAGTCTTGTACCGGATTACCTTAGGAAAGGAAAAATCACCCAATTATGATGATAAGAAAGTCAAATGGGCTAATAACAGTGATGAAATATGCAGACTAATCAGAATGTCCGTCTCTCTTGATTTAAGGTTCCACCTTAAATAAATTGATGACCCCCATGAAGCTTGGGAAAATATTGAATCCATGTTTGGTAAACTCAATATTATTCGAGCACAAAAGTTAGAAAATCAAGTACTGACCTTAAGTCCAAGTGATTTTTCTTGCCCTTGAGACTATCTATCTAAGTTTAAAACACTCAAAATTTTATGTGAAGAATGTGAGATAGATATAGAGGAAGAGCGTTGCATCTATCTGATTCTTTTTAAGCTAGGTAGTGCATATTTTGTGTTTTTATCTACCTTTTATGCCATGAGAGAGGTTCTAGGGAAAGCTAATCAAAAACCCACTCTTGAGTCCTTTTGTGCTTCTTTAATTAGAGAGGAAGATAAGCTTATACAACTTGGAGTGATCATCACTGCAGGCACCTCCAACAAAGCCTTATTTTTCCAGCAGAAAGATAAACCCAAGTATCCCAAGAAGCAACATCCTCCGTACAACAAAAAGCAACATAAGGGTCCCAAAACCACTCAGACAGCTTCAACACCTAATGGTGACAAATGAGCAAAATATAAAAATAAGAAGAGTGAAAGACATTGAAACTTTTGTGATAAAGATGGTCATGATGAGTCCAAATGTTTCAAGAAGATGGAGAATTTAGAAGCAACGATGAAGAAGCACAACATGGGAATGCACTCTCCTCTTCTAGTTTCTCCTTCAATACAAATTTTACTTCTTTTTTTGATGAGTGGCTTATTGATTCATGAGCATATTATCATATGGCTAAGGATAAAGACATATTTTCTACTCTAAATGAATGTAACACCAAGAAAATATTTATTGGTGATGGCATATCTCTTAGTGTTGTAGGATCTGGAATAGTTAAAGTAGATAATGGTCATTTCAATGATGCATTATGTGTTCCAAGTATTTCTTGTAACCTTCTATTAGTATATCAAATCACTCATTCAGGTGATGGTAAAACCATAGAGTTTTCACCTCACCAAGTTGTAATCAAGGATCTAAAAGATCCTAAGCATGTTCTTGCAAATGGAATTGTTGATGATATTACCAGGTTATACAAGTTTGACAACTCTGGGTCATCATCTTTTTCATTAGTTTTTGTTGCTCATAGCGATGACTTGAGCACACTTTAGCATGAGCGGTTTGGTCATCTAAACTATTGCTCATTGCAGCAATTATGTAATCAACAGATGGTGACTGTTCTTCCTCCCGTTTCATGCAGAGATGGTGTTTGTGCCTGTTGTGTTCTCAACAAACATTATCAGGACAGTTTTGACAAACATGCCTCTTGGCACGCCCCAGGCCCTTTGCAACCTATTCACAGTGATTTGTGTGGTCCACAATCTTCTCCTTATTTTTCTGTGTGCAAGTATTTCTTAAATTTCATTGATGATTTTTCCATACTTACATGGGTTTAGTTCTTAAAACTTAAGAGTGAAGTTTTTGACAAGTTTTTGGCCTACAAGGACTTTGTATAAAAGCAATCTGGACATTAAATTCAAAAGTTAAGAACAAATAATGGAGGCAAATATGTGAACAATAATTTTACAACTTACTTCACTATACAGGTGATGCTGGAGCATCATCAGCGAGCCTATGCGGAGAGACAACCCAGTGCCTTAGCACACCTTTGAATCATTTCAGAATCTTAGCTGCTGGCATTTCCTGCAATATTTTTTTGAAATGATCGAAAACTAAATAAGATCAAACGCTTGGAAGCTAAATGATCATGAATGATCTGGGAGTTTCACTCCTAGTCTTGAATGTAATGGAAATTAAGTAACAACTAGTTTTTTTCTCAAGTAGACGAGTAGTCGGGGGGAACCCTAGGAACCCTCTGAGATAAATAGAGGTTTTGTACGCCCGAATGACGCTGTTGCAAGTTAGTAGGAAAGTGTTGTGATTTAGTTTTTGCTGAGTTTTTAGTTGTTGGTTTATCATAGCTATAGCCATTTACTTTTGAATGAATATAATAGAGGAAAACTGATCCAATGCATGGTGTTGCTACTATTTACAATTCCCTATTATTTTTGTTTTCATGAATGAATGAGTTATATTATTGAGTATATGAAACTGTGAAGTTTTTAGATAAGTTTCAATTGTTATCTTCATTGAGTTCATGCAAGGTGTGCATACAATCCACAAGGAGTGCGTTGCCAGAGTCTGTTTTGAATCAAAATCTCAGAAGAGATAGCATGAAACTTCCCTTTGCAAGGAGTGCAAAGAGACTACTGCAAGGTGTGCACAGTCACTACAAGAACTTGAGTCTTGCGTGAGAATCTACTGTAAGGAGTGAAAGATTCTATTTCGACTCATAATCTCAGAAGAGATAGCGCAAACTTTAGATTTGCAAGGAGTGCAAAGAGATTGCCGAACGCTGCACACAATCGCCCGCAAGAAGCTAAGCATTGCGTAAGAATATGTTGCAAGGAGTGCATAGATTCAAAGAAATGACTAAGTGTTGAGAAAGAGACTACAAAATGATTAAAGTGCGTAAGGAGATTTATTTTGAAGAAATAACTAATTTCATATTCTATCGGAGATTCCTAGTCAGCAAGGAGTGCGTCAGAATCAAGCTCAGCAGAGACAGTGACCAAGAATCAACAGAGAGGAGGAAGTCTGTTGAAAGTTGTGAAGTGACAACTAAGATCCATTGAGAGGAAGTGAGATCTTCCCAGGTCGTCAGATCTATGAAAATTTACGCGGTTTTTAATCCTGGGTTCCTTCATGGCTTCGCGGATCAGAGGATTCAAGGTGTCGAGGAGACAAAAATCTCGAAACCTGAAACCCAAAGTAGATCTAGACCGTCAGATCTAGAAGGACATGTGGTGATAAATCATGAGCTTCAAATAAAAGATTTTGTGTTTCAGTTGAGATTTGAAATTATTGAAACCCAAAGTCCAAAGTGAATCTTGACCATCAGATCCAGAGGGACACGTGGTAGAAACTTGCGCACTTCGAGAGAAAGTGAAAGTTGAGAGTTGAGATTTTTGAAGCCCGAAGACCTGAAAGAATTGCAATCATCGATCTGCGGGAGACACACGTCAGTGGATTGTGAGCTTCGGATAAAAGAAATTAGGGAAAGGTGAAGTTTGATATTTGATATTTTCGAAGCTTGAAATCTTGAAACGGTTAGAGCCATCGATTTGAGGACACGTGGCAAGAGATCTGTCATTGTAGAGAAACTGAGGTTTGAGAGTTGAAAACTCTGAAACTCAAATCATGAAGTAAATCACCAGCATTGATTCGAAAGGAGAAGATATGAACCGTTAATCGAGAGGCCCCACCTAAGATCATAAGATCAACGGTCATGTTGCATTGTGGGGATAGAAAGTGCTCGGACTTTAAAAATCTGAGAGCAGGCCACAATCGAAACCATGGTATTGGAAAAGGGAGACATGGAAACTAGAGGTGAATTGTAGGGAGAAAAGTGATGTGGCATCCAACCACTTTAGGCCACGCTCACAATCGCATGCTTACGCAAGGATATCACCCAAGGTCACATATGAGAAAGGGCTAACAGAAGAGGAGCTAGTGCATGGAACTGGCAGTTTAGTAGCACGAAAGGAGAGGTTGTGGGTGCCATATAACCTACACCAGGAGACTAAAAGGGCATGTGTTAAATCACTAGTGAGACCATTAAAGTTTGAGAGAGCCAATTCGGCTCCGGGAATCAAAGATCCTTGACCAGGAGGTTAAGCAACCCCGAGGAGAGAAGGGGGTGTCTGCATCAAGTGTCATCAGATCCAGATTTCGTCTGTAGATTTCAGGCAAAGGAGACAAAGGATATAGGTCCTTTTAAAAAGATATATAGTTTCACTACATGAATTTCATACTTGTTAAGGTAGCTTGAAGTATTGATAATGATGCTTGAATTGTATGAACTTGATTTTTGGGCAAAATTGCTTTATAGGCATAATTAGATCCTTGTTGGCCCTTGACCAAGTTTTGGAGATCCTTGGTCATGTTTGACCTCTTTTGAGACTTTGACAGGCTGGTCGAAGGTGGAGCGCAAGTTGAAGCAGAGATATTTGGATCTCGACCCCTTTTTAGGGCAGTTTTTGGGATAAGGATATATGTAACAGGTATGGGATGTCGGCCCATGGGTTTACCCATGTTTAGGCCCAATTTGTAATGTATAAATAGATATCTAGGAGATGTAGGAAGAGGCGAATGTGCTAAGTGTGAATAGTTGTGGATGCTTTGTGCATGCTATGTGTTAAGAACTTGCAGAGCTAAGTGCAAGTGATTTTAAAAAGATTCTATATAGACCATAAGAAGGATTTTTGCTTAAACCTAGCTCGGGGAAGGAGGATATGGCGAGATGCACGCAAATCTCCTATCCTATGCAGAGTGGGTTCTGAGGCTTTGTGCATGTAAGGAGATTGACAGAAGATAATAAAGAAGACGAAGAGTTGGTGGACGTAGTCGCACACTAGGGTGCACCATGTATATCATGTGTTATGGTTTCTTTGTGCATTGTATTGTATGTTAGTGATGTGATTTATTCTTAGTGCTGATATCTTTATGTATGATGCATCTGTTATAATAGCTTAGTTCTTGGTAAGGTGACTGAATGTTAGATTTGATCTATCTCCCCATGCTAAGTGCTTGAATGTGTTAGATATTGTTGAATACTGTGCTGCTCTATAATTAGGGTTTGGATCTGCAATGTGAATAAAGTTCAAATACTGATGAATTTTAACTTCCAAGTGTTTGGTTAGAGTGGTGTAATCACAGATCTATGTCCCAGCTAGGTTGTAGACATTTGAGTCCTGCAACCAACCCCGCCTCTACCTCGGGTGAGACTTCATCTGCTTCGCAGGTGTTGCCAAAAGGGTCGGTATTTAGGGTTTTGTTGGTGTGTTGTTGAAGCATTGAGCCCTAGGTCTTCCCCTGTGCCAACAAATGGTTCCATTGTCGGTACCTGAAACTATGATTGCTAGGAACTAAAGAAAATAAATCTTTTTGCGTAGATCTGTTGATTTAGTGCACAGTATTCTACTTGACTTGTGAAGCTCTGTGCTAAGAAGAGAAGTCCGATTTGAAGAAAAGAGGCAAGACCTTGAAGCTTTGTTCTCTAAGAAAGGTAAGATAAGTGGAAATTTTTGTTTCGAAAGAATGGATCTAGGTATGTTTGAGAAATTTTTTTCTAATCTAAAAACTAGGGCACAGTTAGAAGAAAGAATATTTGACATGAATAGATATGATAGAAATAATGAAAGGTATGTTATCCCTATGCATAGAAAGAATGTTTGGACCAAAAAATGGATGCAAGATCCTAGATTTTTTTTTTGCAGGTTAGTTACTATGATCCCAGTGCGTAGTACAGGAAGGGTTGGGGATTATTTAAGAGAAAGAGAGGATTAACCCTTTGTTACAGTTGCAGAAGATCGGGACATCTTTCTAAGGAATGCCCTGGTAGAAGACCTAGTTGTCTTTGCTGTAAAGATATGGACCATGAAGTTTTGGATTGTCCTAGAATGATTGCTAAGTTTGAAAAGATTAATATGAAACAAGAAAACTATGAGACAAGCCAAGAAACTAAGGATATGATAGAACCCCAGAAAGAATCAAAGACTGTATTAATACAGATGAAAGAAACCTTGAATGATCACAGAAATATCAACTCATTAGAGGTCTTAAAAGAGAAAGAGTACATAGAAACACAAATAGGAGACTTCGACATAGACTGTGTCTTGGATGAGAAAACATAGGTGAATATCATGACAGAAAGAACTTGGGAAATTTTGGGAAAGCCTGCTATGGTTCCTTCATTAGGAGGGATAGGATTATTTAAAGGAAAGTTGATAACCCTATGTGGAATACTTACCCATATATCTATGAATTTTCATGGAACTTCGACAGAAGAAGAATTTGAGATCGTTAAGTTTGTTGAGAACAACGCCCCATTTGCTATCTTGCTCGGAAAAACCTGGATTGAGAAATATTAGATACGAAGGAAACAAGAAGAGGAGGATGTAGAACATAAAAGGCAAGAACTAAGAGATTGCATGCCTAGGATAATAACACACTTACTGGAAGAACAAGAGAACCATTCAAAGTTACTAAAGACCAAAGATATGAATGTCGAAGTTGAAAGGACACAGAAAGACTAGAGGCACCTGTCTATACAAGAGAGTAAAGCACCCACCCTAGAAAGAGAAGAAGTATTACCTTTGAACCCTATGAAAGACCCTCAACAGTACAAAGTTATCATGCTAAGAGGAGATAGGAATGATAATGGAAATAGGAAAGCAATGATTCAGATCACGGGAAAGAAGACCAGAAATCTCAGTAAGAAGAGGGCAAAGTTAGAAAAATTGCAAGAAGTTCCAAAGAATACTTCACAGAAGAAAGGTTTCCAGAACTCGAACTTCACCAGAATATCAGTACAACACAGATAGGAACTTTTCCATGATGAATCAATATGACCATTGGAGGCATTATGACCATTCTATCGACACTCCCGAATGGTTAGAAAATCATTTATGGCCCGAAAGTTCACCATTGGACCATTGGGACCGCACCATAACAGATGGAATTGCATTGAATAAGGCTTTGCAACCCATTGAAAGAAACCATTACGGTGACATCTATTTATCCCGTTGAGCATAGCACCGAGAACACTTTTGGCAATTGTGATTATTTGATCCCACAAAGAACTAGTTGATTTCACACAATGATCATTGAGACCTCACCATCCATTTTGTAAACAATGAGTATTGTTCACCGACCTAAGATATCAGATCTCGAGTGTGTATGTCGAATGCAATTAGTGCAAAAAAAAAATCCATTGAAGAGATTCTAATAGACCTCATGGTTGGGAAGGTGATGTCCATAGGCATCCAAGCCTCATCGACGCAAAGAGTGCAAGCCTCCATATCGAATGCTCGTGGATTTGGACCATCCTGAGCTGCGACTGAGAAAAGAACCATGCATCGTGATGACTTGGTGAATGTGAAGCTAATTCCATCCATCCTACCTGACTACATCCCACCCCTGGTCGGTGTAGTGAGTCGTGACAGTTTCCCAAGGGACTTCGACTACATAGTCATCATTGTGTACCTTCCGAAGGGAATACAAGCAGTCAGACTGTAGTTGGAGAGGATTCCAACCTTGAATATCAATGACTATAATATAGGAGATCGCAAGAGCTATGGCATGCTCTCACCTCACAAATACTTGACCAAGATGAAGGGGAAGAAATTGAATATCATCCCCTAGCCATGGACTATGAACATCGCGAGGTCCACTGTCTTGAACGTGATGAAGATACCACATTTTGGAAGGCACCAGGAGGTTAAAGCGTGCATTAAGCTCCTACTACCATGCTTCCATGGCGGGTATCTATGGTTAGAAAAATGCATCACCGTCGATCCGGGGCTGGTCTGTAGGATCACTGAATTGAGCATGCAGGGACCAGACCCACAAGACTTTTATCCAGGGAAGGTTGTAGAGCATGCCCTAGAAAAAAATATCAAAGACACCTACGACAATGTAGAGAAAGGGACGCGAGGCTACAAGGTAGCCTCCATTCAGAATGGCACAGTGCGCCATTCTTGCCAGCTGATTTCTGGTAAGATAGTAATAAAGAACAAACCCACGCAGTTCACAAGGTTTGTTGTTGAACTCGCAGGAAAATGTGTGGAAGGACTATAGATGAACTAGGCCAGTTACCTAGTCAATCAGTTGGAACTGGATTGTTGCGAAGCTCGGGATTAGGGCTATGAGTTCCATATATGGCTGATGATCCTCATTGCATTTACTACTTGGGAGATGCCGGAAGGTGCGACCTTCCCTGACATTGAGTTGTTTGAGCCACTAGCTGCGAAGTTCACCATGCTTTGGTATTCAAGCGATATGGGGAAAAAATGGCAGTCGAACGCAATATTCCATACCTACTACCTGCAGCTGAAGAGGGCTATTGATTATTTCCCTTGTATGATGCCGAACACCCTAGATAGGTTCATGCCCCTTATGAAGTTCTACGTAGATAGGCATTTTATTTATATTACTACGCGTGTAGACGAAAGTAAAGAAGAGCTTCAGTCCTACTACAAGCTCACAGAGGAGGACCTAGAAGAAATCACTAAGGAATGGCCCGTGGAGTTCCTTATACCAGTCGACCAGGCAACACTGTACGATCCCAACCTCATTGGAAGTCCAGTGGTTAATCGCAAAGAGTATGATGCACCCAATAGTAGTAGGAAGAAAAATAAGGAAGATGTACAATAAATACACAAAACATCAGAAGAGACTGCATCAGATTCACCTAACAGAGGATGAAATGACAAAGAGGACAAAGAAGAAAAAGAAGGGGAAGAAGACAAGAAGAAGCAAGGTGAAGTAACACCGCCTAGGAACCCCCTTGAAGAGGCAGAGACATCCAAGAAAAGAAAGGTTTCCCCCAAGAAACCTACATCATGGAAGAATTCCAAAGAAAGTAAGCTGAAGTTGTAGACTATACTCACAGTCGATGACTTCGACTTCATTATCGTAGCTATATCATATGCCTCAGAAGATATTTTGTAGAGAACTGAAGCCAAAGAAGAAGCCATGTATGATAGAATTGAGACAAAGATGAGAGGAGTACAACAAGCCCTTCACTCCAGTCACACAGTGTCCACTGCGCCCCCACCACCAGAAGAACTAGAGTTGGGACATGAGCCTGCCCAACTCTGTAGAATAGTTGACATGACCGAAGCTCACCTTCATTATGTGCAAGAAGAAAAAGAACAGGCCATAGTGGCCCTAAATCAAGCACAAGAGGAAATCATAGAGAAACGTCGAGTTGTGCAGCCGGAGAAGGATGACCTCCAAACCGAGCTTGAAGAGAATAAAGTGCAAATCCAACAGGAGAAAGAACAATTGCTCGCAGAGAAGGTTAGAGTTAAAGAAGCATTCAACAGAGCACTTCACTCTGTGATAGGCTTGGAGCATATGGAATGAGACTTGGTATTGAATCAAGTCATGAATCTTGTGGAATCCATTCAGCAACTTCAATAGAGGGTCATAGAACTAGGGCTAAAACAGTGCCAAGCACTCCATAGGAAGTGCGATACCAAAGAGAAGCAACTTCCCAGAGTGCAGTTGAAAGGATCAAAGAATTAGCTATGGAATGTAAAAAACTAAGAAGTCGGAGTGTACAGACTTATGAGCACCTTACCAAGGACCCTGAACTGAAGACACTAGAGTTGCAGATACAGGAAGAAAAACAACAAGCAGTAGTAGTACAAGTGCAATTGAAACTCCTGTCAGTAGTTGAGAGGATGAAAATATCCCAAGAATAATGTATGGCTCAATAACAGGTCCATGCCATACAAAGAAAAGTCATGGAAGTGACTCAGAATCTCCATCCAGTCCAGGATGCAGCTTGCCTACCTTTTGAGGAGATTGAAGGCCGAGGTTCAGAGCTAGAACATGTAGTCACTTTGGTAGAACAACGCTTAGAAGCACCTTTGAATGAGGAAATTATTCAAGATTTCATTGAGCAGAAGGCCTTGGTGCAACAACATGTTGAAGCAGCTCGAGCCAAGCTCAAGGATTTTGGGGCAGAGTTACCTAGACTAGAGTGATTAGCGACGAGTCACATGTGAGTGTTGGGGGCATGTTGGACCTTGACCAAGTTTTGGATATCCTTGGTCATGTTTGACCTATTTTGGGACTTTGACAAGTTGGTCGAAGGCAGAGCACAAGTCGAAGCAGAGATCACGGGATCTTGGGCCCCTTTTAGGGAAGTTTTTGGGATAAGGGTTTATGTAACGAGTATGGGATGTCAGCCCATGGGTTTACCCATGTTTAGGCCCAATTTTTAATGTATAAATAGATATCTAGGTGATGTAGGAAGAGGCCAATGTGCTAAGTGTGAATATTTGTGGATGCTTTGTGCATGCTATGTGTTAAGAACTTGCAGAGCTAAGTGCAAGTGATTGTAAGAAGATTTTGTATAGACCATAAGAATGATTTGTGCTTAAACCTAGCTTAGTGAAGGAGGATATGGTGAGGTGCGCACAGATCTCCTGTTGACGCAGACACCCCCTTCCTTCACAGGTTCTACGCGACCTCCCGGTCTAAGGATCATTAAAAAACCCCTATGAGCCGAAGCGGCTCCTTCAATTCCCTACTGGAACCTCAAATCATTGATCCACAAGTCCTTCACCTCCACGCGGCCTTCAAACATGACCTCCACACAGCCTTCAAACATGACCGTGATCTTTTCTCGTAAAGTAAATTTGGGTTTCAGGACTTCCCGAGTCCTGATGTCGAGAGTCCTTGACTCCTCGATCTCCTGATCATCGAAATACCGAAACACTGAAATGGTGCTCACAGTAATTAGTCCCCTGGGCCAGATCTTAGTCCATGTGACCACTTCCCATATGACCGCAGTCCCTTTTAGGGTTTTCTCGACGCAAAAGCGCTCGGTCTCCTGTCTTCTAAACTCTCGGAAAGATGACTTCCGAAAAGATGATATGCCTATGCCCCGACTTTCTCCTTCTTTCACGTTTTCAGAGTTTCCAACAACGAAAGGCTTGGTTCTCTTGTCCTTGAAACTCCCAATGTTATGAACTCGAAATGACCACAAATAACTTAGATCTCTGCAACCCGTGCTTTTCCTCAATGACTTTGGGTTTCTGCATTTCGGTCTTTCCCGAGGCAAGGTTCTCCCAGTCCCTGCTCTTTGGATTTCTTGATATCCAAAATACCGATATCCTCACTCTGCTGCCACGTGTCCTCCCTGTTCTTTCAAAGTGTTCCAGGTTTTGTGTTTCGGAACTTCGCGACCCCTATGACAATTATCCTTTGTTCTCTCAAATCCATGGTATCTGAAATCTTGGTGGACTCCCCGATCTCCTCCATGTGTCCTCCATAGATGGATGGTCCATATCGTTTCAAAACTTTGCCAGTAGCGAAGCCGAAAGACTCCCTTCTCTGCTTCTCAATGTCCAAATCCCCGATATGAAAGGATCTCACAACACCTGTCCTTCTTATATGGATGGCTCAGATACCTTCAGGACTTCAGCACTCGTGAGTCCTAATCTCCAATCCTTTGTCCTCTGAACCTCCGAATTCCCGAAGTCAGAAATCCCGATACTTTTACCCTGTCGGGACTTTTCGGATTCTCTACTCTGCGCGTGAGGATTTAAACCTCGTGCAACTTTCCACAGATCTGATGGCTATCTGTCCATGTACCCAGATCTGATGGCTCAAACCTATGCTTCCGCTGTGCCCTTCCTACGCTACCTGGACACAAATCCACGGTCCAGATCTTCTCGGCTGATCCGACGAAAGCTGTGATCCTCCTGTTGAGCATGCACTTTCTTCCTGAACTTTGGAATATTTCCCAAATGATAAAGGCCTTGACCTCTTCTTTTCCTCTATGAGCTCTACACCGTTGGGTCTCGCCTGCATTCTCAAAGATGTTGTCCCTCCTGAGATTTTGGGATTCTAAACTCTCCAAAGATTTCCTTGGCCTCTGTGACTTCTGTAGCTATGGCTCTATGCATAAAAGCACTAATCCTCCTGAGCTTCTCTCCTTTAATCCTCAAAGGATTATTTTACTTCTGCGCTCCTTGTAGAGTCTTTGCACACACGAAGGTGTTATCTCTTTTGAGCTTTTCCTGTAGCTTCGAACTCTAAGGAATTAACCCTTTTTCCTTCTCCCTTAGATGGAGAATCTGATGCCCTCATGGCACTCCTTTGCTCAAGCAAACTTCTTGCTGAGTCTGCAGGGTGTTCAACAACCCTGTGAAGATCCTTCCTTGGAATATTCTCTATCTATGAACTCAAAGAGTTCTCTCTATTCACTCTGGCACCTACTCAATGCCCTCCTGGCAGAGTGTCCAAAGTCCTCAATGATTTTATTTCTCTATGAACTCACAACAGAGTTCCTCCTCAGCACTCTATGCCTATGCTCAATGTCCTCCTAATAGAGCTCTATAGAACCCTCAGTAGTTCTATCTTCCTCCTGAACTCAACAGAGTTCCTCTATGCACTCTATGCACTTGCTCAATGCCCTCTTGGCAGAGCTCTATAGAACTCCTCAAAGATTCTGTCTTCTACTGTGTCCTCCTCTGCACAGTCTCACCTCCAAGGTATTCAACAACCTTGAGGTATTCCTCTGAGTCAATGATTTCAGTTGGTGTACCCTCCTAGCACGTCCTTGTCCAAATTCCGCAGAATTGGAAGTGCTCTGTAAGCACTGACTATCAGAACCTGCAGTGTTCTGTCACGCTCTCTTGGCATGAAGCCACAAAGAACTCGAACTTGAAATCAAAGAACTCTACAGATAGCATAACCTATCTGTCCCTGTAAACACACATCTACAACATACATTCACCGCATAAATAGAACACACATAGACATTCACACAACACAGACAATATGCAGGAAAAACTACTCTGGTTTATATTAATATCAAATGCCTCCTTTACAAGGTGTTCCTAAGCTCAGACTTTGACAGAGTCTCAACTCCTCCTCTCTTCTCTCTTCTTTAACTCTTGCTACCTTGATCTAATTCAAAATAAGATCCAAGATCTTTTACATGAGGGGGCTCTTCGAGCTCTTCCCTCCAAGCTACCTACTCTATTCAATTACATTGAATTTACAATTAATGGTTGTCTAGTCCATATCGGATCTAGATCTTAGCCTTACAACCATTAAAGACTACTTCTACCTAACGCCTGCTCAAAGGCATGGCTCTATGGCTCCACATCCTTACATACATTAAATGCTTTTGTTTCAAATTCAAAATGTGAGAGGGTTGGTGCCTCTCTTCCTTGAATGCGCTGAGTGGGCTGGTTGGCTGGCGCATGGCTAGCTTGGGAGCGATTCTCCTGCATCATACTCCTCTGCTACAAAATTCATGAGCTCCTGCTCATTAGATCTCCACCCTGGCTATTGAAATCCTCTTGGATCCCAAAGAACTCTTTGGAAATGTCTCTCTGCTCCATCTCTTTGTTGTTGTTGTTGCTGCTGCTTTGTTGCTGCTATGGAAGTCTCCCTTCTGCTCAGCTTCCCCCTGCTGGTAGTCTCTTGTGCTAAATTCAACATCAACTTCCTGATCTCATCGATCACCTTATCCAGTTACTACCCTAGCTAGCTCTATTCATGCAGTCTCCTCTGCTGCAAATTCTTTCTGCAAATGGGCAGATCACCATGATCTCCCATGCCATCTCTTGTGGCCTTAACTTTCCACCTTGCTGCAGATTTCTCTTCTGCAATCTCATTACTGAATTGTTTCTTAGCCTCTTCATCTGACAGTTTGACTGTCATCTCTCTCTGTGTGGCACTAAGTGTCCACTCTACTGCAGTCTCCTCTGTAGTCCCCTCTTGACTGATCTGCTGTTCAACCATCATCTGTGACAGTGTTGTTGCTGCCATTCCTCTTATTGGTATGTCTCCATCTCCTTCCAGTTGCTCCTCAACCTCGAAATCTCCTGCATCAGTTTCCAACCTCATATGTTGGATGTGCATGCTTTACACCATCACCCTTCTCTTCAGGGATTCTAACTGTTCACATAGATCAACAAAATCTATGTTGTCTGCCTCCTCTTCCGCTGTTAGCTTCAGTGTTGCAGTCTTCTCAGCTTCCTAGCTGAAAATGTTGAGCCATTCCTTGGAATGCTCATCTTCCTCTGCTGCTTGGGAAAACACCTGTGTCTTCTCCAACGCTTTGACAATCACATCTGGCTATTTTTATTTGGCTGTTGCTACATATACAATACAGACTTTGACCTCCCCTGGGCTGCTTGGTAGGAATATTCCAATTCTCCCAATCATTAGAAGATCCCTCTGATCCTCCCTCTCTATCAGCTGCATCTGCTGATATGAAATCAACTACAAGTTCATCTACTCTCCCTTGCCCTCCTGGCAATATAAATTACCCTCACTATCCTCCTAACAGTCTATGAGATCTCGCAGTGATCTCATTTCATTTCCCTCATGGCAATGTGAAATTCCCTAGCTGTCCTCTTGACAGTCTATGAGATCCCACAGTGATCTCATCTCATTGTCCTCCTGGCAATTGGGAATTTTTGTTCTTCCCTCTTGGTAGTCTTTGAGATCTTCAGCTGATCCCATGTCATCCTCACTACTGAGGTTTCTCCCAGTCTCTGGTTCACATACCTTAACCATTTCCTCTTCATCATCCCCGAGGCTTTCATCATGCCTCAGCCATCTCTTTAACAACCTTCACTGTCTTTTGGCCACCAATTCCTGAATCGACCATTTTACCTTCGTCTTCATGGGCCATTCATATACCCATATTGATCTTGCATCTTATTGCACTCATAGTGCAAGTTCATCCATCCTCTCAATGATATCATCAAGTTCTCTATCCATCTCAACCTTGCTCAGTTGTTGCTGATGGTTCTTCTTTCCACCTCATCCATGGCCTTCTGTAGCCATATTCTTGTTCTCGTCTGCCCTCCTGGAAAACTTGCTGCTGTCACTCTACAACTGAGAGTGCTTCTAGCCTCTCCTTACAGTCCATCTGACTGTCTATTGACTACTGCGCACCTTCAACAATCACCACAGAGCTTCCATCACTCTGTCTTCCTTCTGCCTGTCTCTGCAAGCTACCTCTAATACCACTTTGTTGTATATCAGAGTATTTTCCTTCCTGCTCCCTCTGCCTAAAATATACAAACATAATCAAGCTCTGATGCCACTAATGACACAAATGCCCCCTGCCTCTGCAGGTTCTGCGCGACCTCCTAGTCTAAGGATTGTTCAAAAACCCCTCTGAGCTGAAGCAGCTCCTTCGATTCCCTACTTAAACCTCAAATCCTTGATCCACAGGTCCTTCACCTCCACACGGCCTTCAATCACGATCACGATCTTTTCCCGCAAAGTAAATTCAGGTTTCGGGACTTCCCGAGTCCTGATGTCGAGAGTCCTTGACTCCTCAATCTCCTGATCACCGAAATACCAAAACATCGAAATAGTGCTTATAGTAATTAGCCCCCTGGGCTAGATCTTAGTCCATGTGACCACTTCCCATATGACCACAATCCCTTTCGGGGTTTTCTCGATGCAAAAGCGCCCGGCCTCCTGTCTTCTGGACTCTCAGAAAGCCAACTTCTGAAAAGCCGATATGCCTATGCCCCGACTTTCTCCTTCTTTCGTGTTTTTGGAGTTTCCAACGCCGAAAGGCTTGGTTCTCCTGTCCTCAGAACTCCCAATGTTCCAAAATTTGAAATGACCACGAATACCTTATATCTCTATGACTCGTGATTTTCCTCAGTGACTTCAGGTTTTTGCATTTCGGGCTTTCCCAAGGCAAGGTTCTCCCAATCCCTGCTCTTTGGATTTCCCGGTATGCGAAATACCGATATCCTCACTCTATTGCCACGTGTCCTCCCTGTTCTTTCAGAGTTTTTAGGGTTTTGTGTTTCGAAACTTCATGACCCGTACGACACTTATCCTCTGTTCTTTTGAATCCCTGGTATATGAAATCCCTATGGACTAAACGATCTCCTCCACGTGTCTTCCATAGATGGATGGTCCAGATCGTTTCATAACTTTGTCAATAGTGAAACCAAAAGAATCCCTTCTCTGATTCTCAATGTCCAAATCCCCAATATGAAAGGATCTCATGACACCTATCCTTCTAAGATGGATGCCTCAGATACCTTCAGGACTTGGGGACCCATGAGTCCTAATCTCCATTCCTTCGTCCTCTGAACCTATGAATTCCCAAAGTTTGAAATCTTGATGCTTCTACCCTGTCGAGACTTTTTGGATTCTTTGCTCTACGTGTGAGGATTTAAACCTCGTATATCTTTCCATAGATCCAACAGCTATCGGTCCATGTACCTAGATCTAATGGCTTAGACCTGTTCTTCTGCTGCGCCCTTCCTACACTGCCTAGACATGAATCCACAGTCCAGATCTTCTCGATTGATCTGACGACAGCTGTGCTCCTCCTGTTGAGCATGTGCTTTCTTCCCGAACTTTGGAATATTTCCCAAATGCTAAAGGCCTCAACCTTTTCTTTTCCTCTATGAGCTCTACCCCGTTGGGTCTCTGCGTTCTCAAAGACGTTGTCCCTCCTGATCTTTTGGGATTCGACCTCTAAGGAATTAACCCTTTTTCCCTCTCCCTCAGATGGAGAATCAGATGCCCTCCTGGCACTCCTTTTCTCAAGAAAACTTCTTGCTAAGTCTGCAGGGTGTTCAACAACCCTATGAAGATCATTCCTTGGACTCTTCTCTGTCTCTAAACTCAAAGATTTCTCTCTGTTCACTCTAGCACCTACTCAATGCCCTCTTGGCAGAGTGTCCAAAGTCCTTAGTGATTCTATTTCTCTATGAACTCACAACAGAGTTCCTCCTCGACACTATGTGCCTGTGCTCAATGTCCTCCTGGCAAAGCTCTATAGAACCCTCAGTAGTTCTATCTTCCTCCTGAACTCAACAGAGTTCCTCTGTGCACTCTATGCACCTACTCAATGCCCTCTTGGTAGAGCTCTACAGAACTCCTCTGAGATTCTGTCTTCTACTATGTCCTCCTCTGCATAGTCTCACCTCCAAGGTATTAAGCAACCTTGAGGTCTTCCTCTGAGTCAATGAATTTATTTGGTGTGCCCTCCTAGCACGTCCTTGTCCAAATTCTTCATAATTGGAAGTGCTCTCTAAGCACTGACTATCAGAACCTGCAGTGTTCTATCACGCCTTCTTGGCATGAAGCCTCAAAGAACTCCAACCTAAAATCAAAGAACTCTACAGATAGCTGAACCTATCTATCCTTGTAAATGCACATCTACAACATACATTCATAGCATAAATAGAACACACATAGACATTCACACAACATAGACAATATGCAGGAAAAACTGCTTTGGTTTGTATTAATATCAAATGCCTCCTTTACAAGGTGTTCCTGAGCTCAAACTTTGACAGAGTCTCGGCTCCTCCTCTCTGCTCTCTTCTCTAACTCTTGCTACTTTGATCTAATTCAAAATAAGATCCAAGATCTTTTACATGAGGGGGCTCTTCAAGCCCTTCCCTCCAAGCTACCTTCTCTATTCAATTACATTGAATTTACAATTAATGGTTGTCTCATCTAGATCGGATCTAGATCTCAACCTTACAGCCAATAAAGGCTACTTCTACCTAATGCCTTCTCAAAGGCATGGCTCTATGGCTCCACAGCCTTACATACATTAAATGCTTTTGATTCAAATTCAAAATGTTAGAGGGTTGGCACCTCTCTTCCTTGAATGCGCTGATTGGGATGGTTGGCTTGGGAGCGATGCTCCTGCATCACCTGTCCTATGCAGAGTGGGTTATGAGGCTTTGTGCATGTAAGGAGATTGACAGAAGATAATAAAAAAGACAAAGAGTTGGTGGATGTAGCCCCACACTAGGGTGAACCACGTATATCTTGTGTTATGGTTTCTTTGTGCATTATGTTTTATGTTAGTGATGTGATTTATGCTTAGTGGCGATATCTTAATGTATGATGCATCTGGTATAATAGCTTAGTGCTTGATTCTTGAATGTGTTAGATCATGTTGAATATTGCGCTACTCTATAATTAGGGTTTGGATCTACGATGTGAATAAAGTTTAAACACTGATGAATGTTAATTGCTAAGTGCTTGGTTAGAGTGGTGTAATCACAGATCTGTGTCCCAACTACGTTGTACACATTTGAGTCCTGCAACCACCCCTACCTCTACCTCGGCTGGGACTTCATCTGCTTCGTAGGTGTTTTTGAAAGGGCTAGTAGTTAGGGTTTTGTTGGTGCATTGTTGAAGTGTTGAACCTTGGGTTTTCCCTTGTGCCAACAAATGGTTCTGTTGCAGGGACTTGAAACTGTGATTGCTGGGAACTGAAGAAAATAAAGCTTTATGGGTAGATCTGTTGCTTTAGTGCACAATATTCTACTTGATTTGTGAAGCTCTGTGGTAAGAAGAGAAGTTCGATCTGAAGAAAAGAGGTAAGACCTTGAAGCTTTGTGCTTTGAGAAAGGTAAGATAAGTGGAAATTTTTGTTTCAAAAGAATGGATCTAGGTATGTTTGATAAATTTTTTCCTAATCTAAAAACTAGGGCACGGTTAGAAAAAAGAATATTTGGTATGAATAGATCTGATAGAAATAATGAAAGGTATGTTATCCCTATGCATAGAAAGAATGTTTGGACTAACAAATGGATACAGGATCCTACAAAGAATTTTTTGCAGGTTAGTTACTGTGATCCCAGTGCGCAGTATAGGAAGGGTTGGGGATCAGTTAAGATAAAGAGAGGATTAACCCTTTGTTACAGTTGCAGAAGACCGGGACATCTTGCTAAGGAATGCCCTGGTAGAAGACCTAGTTGTCTTTGTTGTAAAGCTATGGACCATGAAGTTTTCGATTGTCCTAGAATGATTGCTAAAGTTGAAAAGATGAATATGAAACAAGAAAACTATGAGGCAAGCCAAGAAACTAAGGATATGATAGAACCCCAGAAAGAATCAGAGACCTATTATGAGACAAGCCAAGAAACTATTATCTATTATGAGAATATACTTATGCTCTTGTGGTTTTACTATTTTCATGTATCAATACCTTACTGAACCTTGCACTTAATTAATGCTTGATGTTTGATTAAGTAAAAAAGATTTTCCTTGCACGTCTATGGAAATGGTAGATTCATATGATACACATTTTTATGTTGCACTACTAGTTAAAGGTTCTACAATAGTATAGGAATGATGCAATCATTGACCAATTGTCCTTGTTCTTCTTAGCGTAAGATGCAGTGTTATTTGTGTACATGTTATTGTTGATAAGATTAATTACGTGTGATTGCATGCCGTATTATTAGAAACTAGTCATGATGTTTAGGGTAGAAGTTGGATTAGGTGATTTATACACCTCCTTCTTCCTTAGAACAGTCTCTAGTCCTGAGACCTTAAATGGTCAAAATAAATTGGATGAATCTTGGACTTGAGCATTTCTTATGTGTCTTGGAGGTCCTAACCATGCATGATAGGTTGGGTAGGTAGTTCTTTTAATATTCAATGACATGGTTGATTAATTATTAGTATTTTCTTCAGTTGATCGTGATGCATGATTATGCATTTTTATTTATATGATGATGTGTATATTAATGCCGCTATTTATTTGTGTTAATGCGTTGATTGTGTGCTGTTATTAATTTTGATGATGTGTCACTGGCATTGCTACTCATTATGTGGTGATGTTAATTTCCTATGCAAAGAAAACAAAATATTTACCTATTGTACATCACTTTTGTTGTCGTAACGATTGGGTTGTTACAAACATGGTATTCAAACATATATTAGGAGACCCCAAACAATGATGAAAATATTCATGAAACATTTAATAAAAAGGAGTGAAGAACTACTACAATAAATGTACTTATACATTGTAAAAAAACTATGTCAAAATTGAAAAGCTAGAAATGAAAAAAATGAAGTTTCCCGACAAGATTGTTTGGATTTTTTTTTTAAGAAAAAAATAGGCAAAATACTAACCCAGATTCATATTTTTACCCTCTAGTCTCTACAATTCTTCTAGCCATTCCAATTTATAATATTATTTTATCAATCCTAAAAAATATGAGAAAATCTATCATTTACCTCCTCTAATATATACATTTATTCATTTCTAGGAGCTAGTCCCTTTAAACCAATTCTCAAAAACTCTTATTTACCCCTAAAAGTTTAAAAAATATTCCTCTACAAAATATTGTCTTGTTCCAAATCAAACTACACATCTTCTACTAAGTCTTCAAGCTCCAACAACACTAGCAATTCTTCCTCCCATTCTTTGAGCATGAAAGGTTCAAAAAGCTTCAAATTGTCTGCACTAATAATGTAGTAGCTTCTCATAGACTCTGAAAAAACTAGTGGAAAAGCCTATTACCACCCACTTAATACACAATATCAAAGGGAACATACCTAATGGGTTTTAGTTTCTTTGATCCAGGTGGATATTGGTGGCCACCCACCTTTTTCGATTGGCTCAAAACAATTTTCTGGCAATTTCGGCAATTTACTATTTTTAGCAGGTTTTAACTTCCGGGGCCATTTTGAGGGCCTAAATGAAGGTTTTTCGAGATCATGGTTCTCAATGATATCCAAAGGCATGATTGAGCCCCCAAAATGAATCTCCTCGATGATACCTTTCCAATGAGCTATCATATGCCTAAAACAAAGATCATATGCAAAAGTTACGACCCTGGGAAGTTGATGTAATAACTTACCCAAATGGGGCCCACATGAATTTTGGCACTCCATCTCCTAGGGTTAGGTTTTTGGATGTCTAGGGTTTTGGGAATTCCTGTTTATTGTAAAAAGGCCTTCAAAACCTCATTGTAATCATCTTCTTGGGAATGCAAGTAGCCGTCACATCTCTTCTCAGAGATAAGCTGCCACCATTCTAGCGAGTCTTTCACTCTATATTTTTACAGTCTCTGTACATTTCTTTAATTAATAGAAATCGTGTATTACTATATCTCTATGTTTATGGTTTCATATCTGATATATTTATGTTATATTATTGGATATACGCGATATCTCTGTGCATTTCTTTATTATATCTCCGCTCTCATTTCGCGCCGAAAATAATCCAGATCATTCTTCCTTTGGATTCGTAACCATCACTTGGTGAGATATAACCACATCATATCTACCACTTGAAATTAACAATATAATTTGTGTCAATTATGTGTTTCCTTATACCTTTATTGTTTCCTTATATTTTTGTTGTGTTATCTACAAGTTCTCTTCCACTGGCCTATATATCTATTGAATTTTTCTGATGAATCATACATATTTATTTTAATCATCATATATCTCCATCGACTTATCTTCATTATTTTGATAAAATTAAATGTCAAAAGGGAATTTGAGGAAAAAATCAAGAACATGTCTCGAATGGCGACTTACTGCTAAATCTATGAATTGCTTAGTTATAACAATGTTGTGTAATATAGCTTAGGGAAGGTTCTCATCCCAAGTCTTAGAATGCATTATGTTAAACCCCCTCAACAAATGAACCATGGTATTGTTTACCACTTCCAACAATACATAACTTTAGGGATCAAAAGGTTATACTCCTTTTTAACTTAGTATCCATCATACCCCATAATGATTTCCAAAATTGACTTAGAAATTTGTTAGATATGCATAAAATAATGGATTCAATCAATCTAAAGTGAACCCATTTTGGAAAAAATATTTTGTTACTTCTTCTCTAGTAACAATATTATTACAAGGAATGTCTTGATCTCGATGTGATATCTCCCCCCTAATGATCAGTTGGGGAGGTCACAGGTTTGACTCTCTTGATCCCCTTGAGGTTAGGATCCATAATCAGGGCCGACAGTTTACCCCGTTTACCATCCACTAAATGCGGGGAAGTACTCATAAGGTTTCCTGTGATTTCTTCTGTTGGAAAAAAATAGTCTTCTTACAAGGAATAAATTTTTTCATCTTGTTGAATCTATAAACTAGTACAAATAGGTAATCATGCCTATGTCTAGTCATTGGTAGTCATAGTTGACCCAATAAAAGTAAAGGAATAAATGAAACCTAATTTCATGTTGAAAGGATTGATGTTAAATTTAGAAACATTGGTCAACATGTTTAGAAAACAGACATACATTTGTAAGTTTAACAAGGTCTTTCCAACTATAAAATTTCAAACAACTTTGGAATCATGGGATTCTCTTAATAACATGGTTAGATACATTCTCCAATCAACATACATAAATTATCATCCTTATACAACAAGATATATTTTAAATGGTAGTTAGGCTTCTTCACTCCACGCTATTATTCAATTATAATATGATCATGATCCCTTATATTATTCCTCCTAAATATACAAATATTCAAATGGAAAAGGTCGTATTTGAATGGTCATGAGAATTGCCATTGAATTTGGTGGTATAAATAAGAAATCAACAATCTTATTGGAAAACCACTTTTGTACTTAATGAAAAGGTTGAATTATTACATATAATACATCCACTTGTAATGCTTTACTTGTTGCAACATTATTTTCATATGAAAAAACTACAAAAGGCTTGTTGTTAGTATGGAACACTATCACCCTCCTGAGAATGTAAGCTCTTCAATGCTCCATTTCTTGATGTAAATCTAGTAGCTCCTTGTCATAGGTAGGATATCCAAACACCGCTCCACCAAAGGTTTCCAAATGGTAAAAAAATATTCTTCACTCCTGCATGAAGACCAACCCCATAGAATAACCAAATGCATCAACCCCAATCTCAAAAGGATTTTATAGATTTGAAATCCTTAGCATAAGTGACTCAGAAATATTCTTCTTCAATATGTCAAAGGATTTATCTTATTATTTTTTTCAAATAAATTGACTCTCTCCTCTTATCAAGGAGTTTGAAGGTGCAAAAATATTTGATAAATGTGAACTAAACTTTTATAAATACTGAAAACCACAGATGAAACTTCTTATGCTTGTGATATTCATGGGACTAAAACAATTTTGAAAGTTCTATAGTTTCACTAGGCTAATTCTTAGTCAATCTCCACTAATCATGGATCATAAGTAAAGAAGTGCATGTCTAATAAATCACACTTCTTCAAATTCAATTGTAATTTCTTTTCCTTGAGAGTTTCTAGTACTCACCTTAAATGGATCACATGTTAAGCTCAAGTCTTTTTGTATACTAAGATGTCATCCAAATATAAAATGATAAAGGATTCAATGAAGTGTCTAAGAACTTCATTCATCAACCTATTAAATGTGGTTGGTGTGTTAGAAATCCCAAAAGTCATTACCAACCATTCAAATAACCCCTCCTTTCTTTTAAAAGATAACTTCCATGTGTCTTCCACCTTAATAACCTAAAAAAATACTTTCCTCCTTGTAATTGGTTAGAAAGTCATAAATCCTTGGTAATGGGTAATGATTCTTGATGGTATTCTTGTTGAATTCCCTAAAGTTGACATACATGCAACAATTCCAATATTTCTTCGGAACCAACACAATCATAGATCCACAAGGGAACACACTAGGCTTGTTAACCTCTCAATAAAACAATTCATGTATCTCCCTCTTTGTATCATCACTCTCCATAGAGAAGTTAGATACAGACCAAGATATGATGATGATGATTTTGGTCAAAACTAAATCTATGTAACATCCTGCTCTTGCGTGCACCTGATGTGACTTATTCTTCAAGGACACTTGCGTGAAAGTGATCCAGTTCATTATATGATTGTCTTCTTCTCTTATGGATTATGATGATGAGATTGTGGATTATGATGTTATGTTATGTTATTTATGTATAGACATGTGCTATTGACTGGTTTCTCCTGAGTGTGCATGACTCTTGACATATTGAGGATGTTGATGGCATTGATGGACCTCCTTGGACTCTAGATCGAGTCAAGAAGTGGACTGTATATGGTTTGGGTATTTCTTTTTATGCATATGTGACATATGATCGGGTATATTATGATGTTGTTTATGGATCACTGACATGTTTCATTGATGGATGCAGGTTGACGATTTATTTCTAATAAGACTCACATTAGGAGTAAAGTGGCCATGCACGACAATGAGAGATATTGAGGGAGAGGTGTGGCAAGAGTCATGGAACAACCTACTAGCACTCCCACCATGGCTTGAATTGTAGGTTAATGATTACGTAGTTCAAGAGATCCACTATGTCATGAGGGCAGAATGAGACAATCGCTCATGAAGATTCTAAGGGGTGCACAATAAGGCAAGGTCCTTATTCCTTAAAGGCCCTTAGTCTCCTACATGGTCACCTGATGGAGTATTGACTCCAAGGGTTGGACGTCTACCAAAATCAATCAAAGACGAGTGGCACTCTTGGAGCACGTAGTGCATCTTTAAGGGCATGTCACATAAATGAAACACGAATAATGGCGAGTGGGACCTTTGGAAGACGTAGTGCGTCTTGAAGGACACATCATGATTTTTAACACAGGTGAGCCAATGAACCTAGGTGCCTAGAAAACCATATTTTATTTTGGCGTGGTCAGCCTTAAAATGAATGTTGTATGAGTAAAGTTTATTAATTATAAAATTTCCCTTAAAAAAATTGCTAAGCCTAGTTGAAATTAAAGCCTACGTCTAAATAGGGTATGAGGACTAAACAAATTAATTAATCAATTAATAAAAGGGGGATGAAGAAAATAAAATTTAGAATTTAAAGAAGAAATAATTTATATAAAAATTAATTACTGTTTATGTGCAAAGACATGCTAATTTGGAACTTAGACAAAAAGGGGAAATTAAAGGAAAAAAGGATTGTGGAACATAGAAAGGAATCTAGTCTAGAGAAATTTCCTAAATAAAACTAAAATAATCTTTAAGAAAGGTGTCAGCCATTAAAGGAAATTGAGGGAATAAAGGGACACCAAAGAGCATTTTTAGGAACACTTTTAGGTGGGTGAGAGAAATTGGAAATTAATTTAATTAATTAAATGAATTTTTGGTGCAACTAAGGGATTGGGTGACAAGTGTATGGGGAGAGTAATTCCTAATTAAATTTTAATAAAAATAATTTAACGTGCAATTGAAAGTGCCACTAAGAAGAAATCTATAAAAGTAATGGAGAGGAGAGGAAGGGGGGATGACTGGTATGTGCAAGGTTATGGTGTCAGATTTTTCTTGACTGATTTTTCTTGTGGGAGTTGGGATACCCAACTCAAATAGAGAGTGGTAGCTCAACCTTGTGAGGTGAACTAGGAGCTTGATTTTCTCTGGTTTGTGTGCATGGCCCGTTTGTGGCTCGGGGGTCTCATGGGGAAGAAGAGTACCCCTAGCATTGGCTGGGAGGTACTGGTGAGGGCTCAACGATTAGCAAGCGGGAGCAAGGAGGATTTCCAACAACCGACGATCATTAACAAGTCCATCCACTGGCTACGGTACGCATGTTCAAAACTTTGCATTTGTAAAGTAGTTAAAAAAATTTCACCGTCGGTTCCAGTATTCTTATTGAGTTTGTATTTGTATTTGTATTATGATTAATTTCACATAAGTTTTTGGAAAACCTCGCCCTAGAACTGCGATTTTAAATTCTACCTTAAAGTGGAAAAATTCCTTAATGATCTTGTGAATCTAGAGAGCGAATTTTTGTGTGACGTTTCAATTCCTCAAGAATTTTGGATGTGAGTTGGTATATGTAGGTACGGATTTCAATTTCTCAGTTGTTTCCCTTGAATGTCAGACCAAGATTTATGAACTAATGATCATTTTACATTATTGTGATTGGTGTAATGGAATGACTTGGTTTGGTAGGTCGAGAATAATGTTGTGTTAGTTAGCTTGAGCTTGGGAATTTCTTAAGAGTTGAACACTATTATACAACCACTGATTCCGCATTAATGTAAAAAAATAAAATCGCATTCCAGTTGTTGTCAAATTATTTATGAACTTATATCCTCTCTACATTCCTGGGGACGATCTGGCATTGTGTAAAATCATTCATATAGATTCCTTGTTCTAGAAGATCGATGACAAGGTCTAGATGTGTAAATCACATCCAGAACCATGGAGAGAATTCTAGGGTGTGATTAACCCACTTGCACCTCTGAATCTAGAAATTTCGACGGTGTACTCAATTTAGGTAGAGAGAATTAGTCAATGGTAAATAGTATACTGCGCCCTTAGATAATTCTATTCTCATCTGAGGTCTCTATGCATTTTATTATCTTGGTCTCTATTATAAGGGTGATGGGGTCTCTATTATTGGTATGTGTGGTTGTGACAGTTATGTTTTGTGATCATCCCTCACAAGGAAGAGAAGAGAAGGGTCGAGATGATCAGTTGTCGATGTTGCATATCCTTATCATGGAGGAAAAACTGGATTGCTCGGAATAATTTTACCCTTACGCTCCTCTCACGACCTTTTTAAGGTATTCATGATTTTTCTAGATATTCCATCCAGAAATACCTGGCGTGGCTTGCACCTATCTTCTGATAAATCGTTGTTTACAAGTCCCTTTTGTTTGTTGGATTTTAATCCTTTGATGTCTTAACCTCATCTATATTTTTGGGTCCCCTTTTCAATCCATGCATGATGGGGTTTCACTTTAAATAATGACATCCACCTTTTGTTACCAACATTTCTTTTGTCTTTGCATGACATAGTAGTTTGATTAATAATGTCAAAACTTGAGGAAAAATGCTAACGTACTATCAAATTTCTGGATTCTCCATCTTCAGATTTAGTCCTTCCTTCTAATTTCTTCTGTGTCGTTTTGTTTTCTATACTAGTTTTTTAATTTTTCTGTTGATTTCTTTTTATATTTCTATCTGATCAATTGCAGTCTAAGACCTTAGGATTTTAGGCCTGCATGTAAGGCATTGGTGTTGGTATAATTTAGGAAATAAATATTTTATTGAAGATGAATTTTGTCCTCCAATTGACTCACTCCATGGCTTCTTGGTTCCTTTTCAACTGATATAACAAAGTTTAATAAGGCATTGGAATTACTGTAGGGATTATTTTATGAATTTAAATTGTCCTAGTATATCAGTAGGTCAATGTTGGTTCATTAGTTACAGGGTCATCCACGTTGTCTAGTCACAAAATAGGGTGGAAGAAAGAATAATGGTAAACAATGCTTATTGATATGAGTGCTAGGATATGTGTTTTATTGTGTTATCAATTGTAGCGATACATGAAGAGTGTTCAACTTAATGATCGTTTTTTTTTAAGAAAGTGTTTCCTAAAATCCCTTGAGGTTAAATTCGACATCTTCTCATATTTCAGGGAAGACCCACACTAAGTGAAAATAGGTTTTAGAATATAGATTATACTATAATAAAGAATTAATGGGTATTTTAATCTTTCAATCAGAGAAATCTCAATTATCCTCTGCCACTTTAAATTTTATTTGTCAAAATTTGTTGGTACATCTTCCCACTTCTTGTATCCTTCTTAGACGTTAATGAATTTAGTGTTTTTTATGCATGATATATGCTGTAGAAGATTCTGTTCAGTTCCTTTTTAATGACAATGATGGATAAATCACATTGAATTGATGATTGGCATTACATGGGTTTTGCATTTTAATTTGTAGGAATGTATTGATTTGTCCCTTTTTTTTCTATTCAGATTTTATGTAATGTAGGATGGTTTAAGTTCTTAGACTTCTTGCGCATAATGAAATTATGATGTGGTGAATGATTGTTAGACCTTAGATCTTTTTCAAAATGAATTAATTGATGATACTCTTGCGCCTCAACTCAAGGCGATGGATGATTTTATGTGTGTACTTAGATTTCCTTACACAACAATTAAAAATAATCATTTACCTTGTGGCATCTCTTATTTTGTCATAGGATGGATTAAAAACATTTACTTGCATCATTTAATGTATCTATGAATGATGGATTAATGACTTTAGTTGTGCCATTAAATTTATTAACGAATGATTGTTGTAGACATTAGACTTCTTGCGCGAATTGAAAATTGATATGATATACGATAAGTTATGCGATTGATTACTCGTGTTCCATGTTTAATTGTGAAATGGTATCGATGGATTACTACATTGGGTTATTGTATATGTTGTTGATTTAGTTAGTTGCTTGTATTGGTTGAGTTAGTGGGATGTAGACACCTCCTTGTTCCTCATAACAGTCGCTAGACTTGAGACCTTAAATGGTTAAAATCAATTGGAACCTAACCTTGCAGGGTAGGTTGGGAAGGTAGTATATTATGTGATTCTTTCGATGATATTTATGATCCTTATGATTCATTATGTTATCTTATGTTTTCTTGGTGTTATATGATGATGGCCCTTATGAGATGCGTTGAACGTTTAATATTTGTATTGTTATGCGGCGTTATTAAATGTAGAATGCAATGATGTTGGGATGCTAATAATTATTGTGTTAATACATCAACATGCGGGTCATTGTTCATGATGATGATGTGTCGGCATTGTGTCTGTTATATGATGCTTGTTGTCGTAACAACGAGTTCTTTACATGTGGTATCAGAGCGAGGTTCAACTCGTGACTTGGGAACATTTATCCTTCCAGTGTATAAACACATGATTATAATTTATCGCTAATTAATTTGAATTATATGTGTGGAAGTAATCATGGTTAGAGGAAACAACGAAGGTAAACGACGTGGTGCTTGGGGAGGAGGCGCGATGACTCCAATAGCACCCACTCCCGAGGGGTCTAACCCCCAAGGAGAAGAACAAGTCATTAGAAATGAACATATTGTTGTGGGGAATGTGGTTGGATTGATGAGGTCCTTTCAAAGGATGTCAGAGGCCTTGACTAGCCGTATGGATAGAGATGAGGCCAGGGCACCGGTACCCCCTAAGGGTCCGACGCTCACCCCAGTTGGTAGAGGTAGCGTTCACCAAGAACTCGATAAGGTGAAGTTTCCCAAGTTCTTTGGTGCCACAAACAACGCAGCCGCCGAGGCATGGTTTGAGAACATGGTGATGTGATTTGCACTTAGCAACTATACCTCCAACATGAAAGTCTACATGTCATTATTTTTGCTTAAGGGGATCTCTCTTATATGGTGGAAGACACTCCTTCCATAACTAACCATGGTCATCGAAGAAGTGTCATGGGAACTGCTCGAGGAGTGGTTCTAGGAGAGGTATCTGTCTAAGGAATTCATTGAGCGTCAGCTCAATGAGTTCAGCACCTTGCGACATGGAGGTCATATGGTGCCCAAGTACGAGGCCCATTTCACGGAGCTTCTTAGGTATGCTCCACATATGAACACCGAGAAGCTTAAGATCAACAAGTTTGTGTTTGGCCTTAATGTCAACATTCCTGCGAAAGTGGGGATTTTAATTCCTTAGATGTTGCACGATTCTGCTCATAAGGACCTCATAGCTGAGGAAGATTTATCCAGCAGGGGACAGAGCAGGAATCCTATGAGACTGATGAGACATGTGAAAACTGGTACGCAACAACATCAGACACGGGCTAGACATCCATTGAGGTATCGAGGCACTCCAAGAGGTTCCACATTCACGACACCACAATGACCGATGCCTCAACAGTGGAATCCCTACAGAGGACGACAACACCAACAACAGTGTCGACCGAAGGAGCAACAGTTCAGGACCGTTCAACAGAATAAACCAGGTTTCTAGGATGGTGGGCCATCAACTTCTACTTCAGGGACCAGGAGTACTAGACCGAAGACCAGATGTTGGACATGTGGAGAGCCAAATTACTAGCGTGAGTGTCAGGTTGAGAGGGACAGAGTATCCCGGTCAACCGGACACACTACCTTAGGAGATTTGAGAAAGGCCCACCGGATTCATGCAGTGGTGAATAACCGCCAAGATGAGCACCAGTCTACTATGCTTGAGATGTCAGGTACCATTGCTGATCATACCTTTAGTAGTTTGATAGATCCAAGTGCTACAAAGTGTTTTATTTTTGGTGCAGTGATAAAAATAATTAAGGTAAATGCAGTCGAGCATGACGAGTTTAGCTACGTGGAAATGGCTTCGAGAGCCAAACAAAAGATTGGAGGAAAGGTTATGGGTTGTAGCATTAACCTGGGAGATTTTTTCATGAAGGCCAACTTGTACGTGACGATCTTAGGATCTTATGACATTATGATCGGTATGGACTGGTTGGAATCGAATGAGGTGATACTCAACTGTAAGAAGAAATGGTTGAGTTTTGTCGATGATGAGAGACAAAGATGAGTGATTGTAGGAAGAAACTAGGGAGTTTCCGTAAGGTTCATCTCTTCCCTATAGCTACAAAAGATCATGCACAAGGGATGCAAGCTATGCACAATCCTTACGCTAAATGAAAAGGATGTGGTGGAAGGACTAGAAAACCTTCCAATAGTACGATAATTTGCAGACGTATTCCTTGAGGAGTTACCAAGGTTGTTTCCTGAGAGGGAATTGGAATTTACCATCGACCTAAAACCGAGAACCAAACTGTTAGGATATTTATACACTTAGGAGTTAGTTAATATCTACTTGGTCTAATGTGTCATTAGGTAAAAGTTTGTTTCTTAGTGTGTTTCTTTAGTATGCATTAGTATGCATTTGTAGTTAGGAAATCCGACGGTCATGATATGTTCCCGACATAGAGTGATTCAACAGTTCATACTCTCCTCGATCTTAATGACCATTGATCCATTTCTTAACACCCAATTGGTCCATGATCTCTATTTAAAGAGAATGGAGGGTCATTTTATGATGATCGATTGTGAGAAACTCTCTTGTAAAATCTCTCTGTAATCTTTTTCTTTTGCATTAATAATATTCTCCAAGTGGCCACGTTGGCTGGGGTTGTGGATGTTTCCCCATAGGGGTTTTACCACGTGAAAACATTGGTGTGTTGATCTTTGATCTATTTATGTGAGTGGTTACTGAAGGTGTTCATCCTCTTTTGGAATACATGTGTTGTCGAACATGGTATCAGAGGCTGTTTGAATACCCGCTCATGTTGTAGATCGAGATCGTGAATCCAAGTTTGATCATCTCCATTTTCTGTCATTTCCATACATTTTTGTGTTGAGAGGACTATTCCATTGCATCTAGAGCGCTCATTTCATTCAGGAACACTTTTCATTTCACTCGAAAAGGTTTACATTTTCCCAAGATACAACCATTTCAGTCAAATCCGAAGGTATAAAGCCTGCATACGCATTTTTTTTTAAATTTTTGCAGAGTATTATTTTGGTTTTATTTCAGTTTTGTATTATTTATTTCCGGGTTTCTACT
This sequence comes from Picea mariana, assembly GCA_032191745.1. Taxonomy (NCBI): domain Eukaryota; kingdom Viridiplantae; phylum Streptophyta; class Pinopsida; order Pinales; family Pinaceae; genus Picea; species Picea mariana. The sequence continues at coordinate 326,373 of JASDQU010100033.1, read as the reverse complement.
CTTTTATATCTATGTATTCTCTTTTCCCCACTCCCTGTCTGATCTTGACAAATCAGAAACAGATAGGAAAAGGTGCATCTTCTAGGTAAGCTAACCGAGATCTAACCCTTGTTGTCATTGAGAAGCAACTTATTAACGCAAAAGCAACTTACACTATAACATAGTCTTTTGGTTACCGTTTATGCCTTTTGTTATCATCATAACAATTTTCAGATTGGGATCTGAGTTTCAAATTTTTAGTGAAAATCCACCTCGCTATGGAAGTGCGATCATTTGGAGGATGAAGTCTTATATGGTGGCATGCAGACAAATATAGTGGAGGCACGAAAGGCATAATTATGCAGACTGTCATTTTGAAAGTTGTCCAGATCAACGGTTGAGACGCATATCAGGGAATGAAGCAACGTTGAAGATAATTTCACAAAGGCGGTCTGGGGAAAACTATCATGGTTTCATTTGAGGATGTGTGGCACCTGTAGAGGTACATCGAGGCGAAAAGTAGTTTATCTAAGACTACTTTCTCCAATCCCTGATATTGAAAGTTGTTGGGGCATAATGGACCGTATATCTTAGAGTGATCCATATCAACTACTGAAACTCATATCTATGACTGAAGTAGCACAAGGATTAATCGTTAGAAGGCGGGTCGGGGAAAACTACTATGGTTTTGTTCGTGGATGAGTGGCACCTCTAGAGGCACATTGGGGCGAAAAGTAGTTTACCTAAGACTGTTTTATCCAATCCCTGATGTCGGTAGGCACATATAAAAGGAGGATCCCCGACATTATTTTATGATACTTTGAATCATTCAAATGTTCAAAATTTGGCGCAAACCATCCATTTGAAACTCAAGCTCAATGTTGGATCAGATTCATGTCTTCTTCACCACTTAACAGGTATTTTTCACCATGGCCACTAATCCTGTCATTTTATCCATGAAAGAACAAGACATCACCTCTAGAGAAGAAGCCCTAATTGATAGGGACTCCGATGTTTTCGACACAAAGCTAATAGTCTCGCCTGTTTCTATGTCCAGATCGATTTTTTTAGACAATGTTGGAGAGCACATACCTTTCCTTGAAGAGGATCAAGCCTCCATTACCCCTTACATCGTAGAAGTAGTCTTTCCTTTCCCTGAATTTGTGAGATGGTGTGGGGAGCGATATTCTCAGGAAGAAAGAGTCATTTTGAATAAATTAGGGTTAGAGGTTTTATGTAAAATAGACAGTCCATCGCTTCGACACACCCTTAGTATACTAGAGTCCTCATCCAAAATGTCAGAGTCCTCTGAGGAGGAGAAAATGATCACAATTTACAGGGAATGCCCATTAGAAGTAAAAACCCTATTTCTACAAACCATTATCAAACCTGAACACCATTCTGAGATTCTGTCATTGCCTGCCAGTGTAAGCGTCATGGTCATTGAAGTCCAATGGGCTTGCTTTCTGCTTAGTCAAATTTTAGGGTTGGATAATAACTAGTTTGTGGTAGAAGTCATGTTAGGTTTCCTGCTGACCTTATTTATGTCAGGGTCTGGTCAGTCCTTCTGTTGCAATTTTGACAAATTTATAGCTGATAATATGCGTCAACAACTGGTGAACTTCAATTCATTAAGACACTTCAGATACTACACGCACTTGCTGAGAATGTTCCTAGAATCTAAAAAAATCGAATTTCCTAAGACTGCATTCATTTCAATTGAATGTAAAAGGATGAGCATGCTTATTTTCATCAATAAGATCATGTCCATGGTATACAATCTTATCTTCGGCTTACACTTGCCAAGGGTTCTAGAAGAATCAAAAAGTTTTTTACAACCAAATCCAGAGAGCAGAGTGGGAAATTGGGTGTTGTTCATACAATATACTGTGATATGGGTGTATGGCTATCAAGAAGGACCATATCTTTTACTAGTCTTTTTGACTCCCAGAATTTTTTCCTTAGAGTTCATCAGACAAAGGATCATTTCAGAAACAGAGCATTTTATGAAAGCACACAAGGCTTCTAACTTAAAATTTCCTTTCATAGTAGGTCCCTTTGTGGTGAAGAACACATCCTGTTTGCTTCAGATCCAATAAAAAATTAGTGAATTTAGATTCACGCAATTGCAAGGGAGAAAATATGATCTACACCAGATCATATCAAAGAGAATATTGGCAAGCAGGCAAGGCCCCTATGAACACAAGCATGTTGAAGGATTCGATAAGCTGGCCAAACTAAAAACCTGTGTAGATATGGAGGTCACTTTGCAGCATGATCAGACAAAACAAACAGAGCCAACCCCTTAGCAGATCCCAACACAGAAACCTTCCCCTAGGTTAGTTGTCAAATCTCCTAAAGTAAGTGTCTATAATAAGAGAAACAGTTCAGAGGCCTTGGGTGACAATAGTCAACAAGATACTCCCAAGAAAAGGAAAATTACACCACCTTCTCAAGTAGTTGACTTGGAAGAGGAAGAGTCCAAAGGGAAAATGAGCATGGAGATGGTGGAAGGTGCAACCAAGAATGAAGAAGCTGGTACAGTAAGAATTCCACAAAGTGAAAGCAGCACAAGGGTTTTTAGCAGCAAGAAACACATATTTAGAAAGACACCTGGGGCAGTATATCAGTCCAAAGAAGACTTGATGAACCAGTATGTTGTAAAAGGAAGTATGGCCAATAGTGAGATAATATACCTATTGCCTGAAGTAGAGAAGATCTCCCAGCATAAAATTTCCTTGTTTTCAGTCAGAGATGTACAAACAAAGACGTTTAATATAGAAATAGTAGATGATGATAAAATGTTTGAAATCAAGATGCACTATGAAAATATTGGTACCCCAGACAAAGTAAAGTTTCATAGGAATGCTAGCAACATGTTGTATTCAGCCTACCTAAGTTTAAGTCTGAAAGTTTCAAGACTGGCAACACATGCACTCAAACTAGATGGACAATTGAAACAGGAGAAGGCATCCATCAAAGCCTGGTTGACGCAGGTCAAAAGGTTAGAATCTGAAGGCCCTCAAGGGATAAAGGATTCTCTAGATGAGAAATATAAGATGATCCAAAGCCTAAAGAAAAAGATGAAAATGTCCCCTACAGATTATCCATAGACAATAGAGATAACTTCTTTGGAACAGGAGAAGGAAACATTTAGACAAGAAGCACTCAATTACAAAGCTAAATTGTTGTAGTTGTAAAAAGAGAAAGAGAATTTGTCACAAGCACAGGTAGCAAAATCAGATATAGATGCCATTATACCTTCCAATAGAGAGGCTGGATCAAGCACTGAGGGGTTGGTTCAAGCTATGTCTCAGGTAAGCTTAAAAACAGGGAAAATAAAGGGCCTCAAAGAGGTCATAGAAAGGTTGAAACAAGAGATGAAAGTGAAGGATGAGAATATGGCTCCACTCCAAAGAGAAAATTAAGATTTGCAAGAGAGGGTAAGCAAGCTGAAAATGAGTTTAAAGGGTAAAACATTGTTGCAAGGAGATAAACATGTGATCTGGGATGTTATTGCTGTAGAGGCTGCTAAATTCAGGGTTTATTTGAACTTTATAAATGACAAAGACAACGTGGCTGCCACAACTCGGAGTAGGTGTACTGTTTTTAATGAAGTATTAGCCAAGAAGCCTTCAAAATGGGCCCAAAATTCTATTGATATACTAAAGTTTGTGCCCACTGCTGATCTTCAAACTATTGGGGTCAAGGATAGAACTACGCTGATCATTTGGGCCCGGAGGATCATTGCCAAACACAACCTACTCAAATCGGTCTAGAAAAAATCTATACAAATGGAGCAAAGTATACAGGAGTTTAAATATACATTTGAACAATTGTTCATCAAGGGCCTCCCACCATTTTGGGATGGAAAAGGTTCAATATACAATCAAGAATACTAAAATTCTCTCCTCATTCAATGCAGGATGGACCATTCCAAATTTGAAGCTATAGAGGAAAGTTTGAAAGGCCCAAGTCTGGTAGAATATTTGGCTACAAATTTTGAAATTTTGAATAAATTTAAAACAATAAAGGTTGGCTTGCCAACTATGTCTTACGCCACGTGCATTGACCTGGATATTTTGATCAAAGAGATGATGGATTACGAAATTCCCTCTGATTCACAATGGAAGGAAATCGTACATCTGGGTAAGACAAAATGCAATCTCCTCGGAACGAGTAAATGATCTCCATGTGTCATCAAATTTGGAGATTTGGCAGAAGATCAGAGCGAGATAGATGGTGCGGAGGAAGTTGAACAGTCAGAAAAACTGTCCCTAATTTTGAAACATTTTTTGTTAATCATTGTAAATCGGTTCATATACCGAAATTGTCAATTGAAATTGTTTTAGAAACTTAAATTCTTCAGTTTCAACCATTGTACTCGAATTGTATAAATGCTGGGATATTTGAATGAATTAATGTTGGCAGAAGTGCAAGGGCACCTTTTGGTTACTATGAACTCTATTGTAACTTTCTTAATCTAAATTGAATATATATGCAGAAGCTTTTGAAGTCTCTATGAAAAGATCCTAATGGTGATGATATGAGTTTTATCTTCCTTCATTGTATGTATTTCCTATGATATTTTATTCCATTTGCATTTTCTACTGTTTAAATTGGATAGTTAAAATCTCAGAATTCATCCTGTGATGTTCTTGGCTTAAGTAATTTAAACTGTGTAAATTTCTTCCTAACGAATTTAGAATTCATTTCGGTAATGCTATGATGCAGTTATTTTTTTTCCCTATCTTCCCACACTCTACTTAAATTCATATATAACACAGATTCATCACCTCATTTAGACTTTATTGTCTAGAGAGTTCTATCGGTTGATCATTGATTTCATCCATTTTCAAAATCTTGACTCTATAGCCCTACGTGTTCCTAACCTTCATTGTCATTAACTTTATTAAAAACCCCCAAGCAAACCAAATCTAGCCACCGATTACCAAATAAATATCAAGTGACACGAGAGATCCCTCTCTGATTTGAGTAGGCTAGTGCTTCAGCTCTAAAGTAGGTTGAAACAGTTACCTCTATCATTTTTCTATCAGCTAGACAAAATTTACAGAGTGCTAACACCTTTTTTAAAAAGGCCATAACTCTCACATCCAAAGTCCGTTTTCAGTGCCGTTTTTTTTTAAACTGCATAAATTTTCGAGATCTTTCCATACATATCATAAGTTTCAGTTTTTAAATCCATATTATCTACATATTAAATATGTCTTCTATAAGTAATCGCTTGTTTACCAACAACAACTACTTTTAATGGAAATCTCATATGGAAGATTTATTAAGAAGTAAAGGCTTGTACTGGATTACCTTGGGAAAGAAAAAAACACCCACTGATGATGATAAGAAAGTCAAATGGGCTAATAGGAGTGACGAAGCACTTGGACTAATTGGAATGTCCATCTCTACTAATTTAAGGTTCCACCTTAAAGAAATTGATGACCCCCATGAAGCTTGGGAAAAGATTGAATATGTGTTTGGTAAACTCAATATTACTCGAGCACAACAATTAGAAAATAATGTACTAACCTAAATTCCAAGTGATTTTTATTTCCTTGGAGACTATCTATCTAAGTTTAAAACACTCAGAATTTTATGTGAAGAATGTGAGATATATATGGAGGAAGAGCGTTGCATCTATCTGATTCTTTCTAAGATAGATAGTGCATATTTTGTGTTTGTATCTACCTTTTATGCCATGAGAGAGGCTCTAGGGAAAGATTATAAAAAACCCACTCTTGAGTCCTTTTGTGCTACTTTAATTAGAGAGGAATATAATCTTATACAACTTGGAGTGATCATCACTGCAGGTACCTCCAACAAAGCCTTAGTTTCCCAATAGAAAGATAAACCCAAGTATCCCAAGAAGCAACATCCTCGCTACAATAAAAAGAAACATAAGGGTCCCAAACATGCTTAGACAGCTTCAGAGCCTAATGGTGACAAATGAGAAAAATATAAAAATAAGAAGAGTTACAGACATTGCAACTTTTTTGATAAAGATGTCCATGATGAGTCCAAATGTTTCAAGAAGATGGTAGATTTAGAAGTAGCAATGAAGAAGCATAACATCAGTATTGATTCTACTTCTTCTTCTTCTTCTCATGGGCATGCACTCTTCGCTTCTGGTTTCTCCTTCAATACAACTTTTACTTCTTCTTTTGATGAGTGGCTTATTGATTCAGGAGCATCTTATCATATGGCTAAGGATAAAGACATATTTTATGCTCTAAATGAATGTAACACCAATAAAATATTTATTGGTGATGATAGATCTCTTAGTGTTGTAGGATGTGGAGCAGTTCAAGTAGATAATGGTCATTTCAATGATGCATTATGTGTTCCAAGTCTTTCTTGTAACCTTTTATCAGTATATCAAATCACTCATTCAGGTGAAGGTAAAACCATAGAGTTTTCACCTCACCAAGTTGTAATCAAGGATCTAAAAGATCCTAAGCATGTTCTTGCAACTAGAATTGTTGATGATATTACCAGGTTGTACAAGTTTGATAACTTTGGGTGATCATCTTTTTCATCCATTTTTGTTTCTCATAGTGATGACTTGAGAAAACTTTGGCATGAGCGGTTTGGTCATCTAAACTATCGCTCATTGCAACAATTACGTAATCAACAGATGGTGACTGGCGTTCCTCCTGTTTCATGCAGAGATGGCGTTTGTGCTAGTTGTGTTCTCGACAAACATCATCGGGACAGTTTTGACAAACATGCCTCTTGGCACACCTCAGGCCCTTTGCAACCTGTTCACGGTGACTTGTGTGGTCCACTTTCTTCTCGTTATTTTTCTGCCTACAAGTATTTCTTAACTTTAATTGATGATTTTTCTATACTTACTTGGGTTTACTTCTTAAAACTTAAAAGTAAAGTTTTTGACAAGTTTTTGGCCTACAAGGACCTTGTATAAAAGCAATATGGACATCAAATTCAAAAGTTAAGAACAGATAATGGAGTAGAATATGTGAACAATAATTTTACAACTTATTGTACTACATAGGTGATGTAGGAGCATCATTAGAGAGCCTACGTGGAGAGACAAACCAACTCCTTATCGCGCCTTTGAATCATTTTAGAATCTTAGCCACTGGCATTTCCTACAAGTCTTTTTTTGTTTTTTTGAAATGATCAAAAAATGAATAAGATCAAACACTTGGAAGCTGAAAGATCATGAATGATATGGGAGTTTCACTCCTAGTCTTGAATGTAACGGAAATTAAGTAACAACTAGTTTTTTTCTCGAGTAGATGAGTAGTCGGGGGAGGGGGGCAGAACCCTAGGAACTCTCTGAGATAAATAGAGGTTTTGTACGCCCGAATGAGGCTATTGCAAGTTAGTAGGAAAGTGTTGTGATTTTGTTTTTGTTGACTTTTTAGTTGTTGGTTTATCATAGTTTTAGACATTTACTTTTGAATGAATATAACAGAGGAAAATTGATCCAATGTATGGTGTTGCTACTGTTTACGATTCCCTGTTATTTTTGTTTTCATGAATGAATGAGTTATATTGTTGAGTATATGAAACTGTGAAGTGTTTAGATAAGTTTCAATTTTTCTCTTCATTGAGTTTGTGAAAGGTGTGGATATAGTCCTCAAGGAGTGCATTGATAGAGTCTATTTTGACTCAGAATCATAGAAGAGATAGCGTGAAACTTCCCTTTGCAAGGAGTGAAAAGAGACTGCTGCAAGGTGTGCACATTCACCGCAAGAACTTAAGTCTTGTGTGAGAATATACTACAAGGAGTGGCAAATTTTGTTTCAACTCATAAGCTCAGAAGATATAGCATAAAATTTCCCTTTGCAATGAGTGCAAAGAGACTGTTGCACAGTGTGCAAAGTCACCCACAAGAAGCGAAGTATTGCATAAGAATCTCTTACAAGGAATGCATAGATTCGAAGAATTGACTAAGTGTCAAGAATGAGGCTGTGAAGTGGAAGGAGTGCGTAAGGAGATTTCTTTTGAAGAAATCACTAAGTTTGGATTCTGTTAGAGATTTCAAGTCTACAAGGAGTGCGTCGGAATCAAGCTCAGGAGAGACAGTGACCAAGAATCGACAGAGAGGAGGAAGTCTGTTGAAAGTTTCTAAGTGACGGCTAAGATCCGTTCAGAGGAAGTGAGATCTTTCTAGGCCATCGGATTTGGGAAAATTTATGTGGTTGTTAATTGCGGGTTCTTTCAAGGATTTGTAGATCGGAGGATTTGAAGTGTTGAGGAGACAAAAATCCTAAAACTCGAAACCCGAAGTAAATCTGGACCATTAGATCTAGAAGTATGTGTGGCGACAAATCAAGAGATTCAGATAAAAGATTGTGGGTTTTAGTTGAGATTTGAAATTCCCAAAACCCGAATTCTGAAGTCAATCTGGACCATCAGATCCAGAGGGATGTGCGGCAGAAATATGCGCACTTCGAGAGAAAGAGAAAGTTGAGAGGTGAGATTTTCGAATCCCAAAGACCCGAAAGAATCGCAGTCGTCGATCTGCAGGAGACACATGTCAGTGGATCGTGAGATTCAGATAAAAGAAATTGGGGAAAGGTGAAGTTTGAAATTTGAGATTTCTGAAGCCTGAAATCATGAAATGGTTAGAGCTGTCAATTTGAGGAGGACACGTGGTAGGAGATCTATCATTGCAGAGAAAGTGATGTTTGAGAGTTGAAAACTTTGAAACCCGAATCACAAAGTAAATCACTAGCGTTGATTCGAAAGGAGCAGATGTGAATCCTTAATCGAGAAGCCCCACATGAGATCGCAAGATCAACGATCATGCTGCATTGTGGGGACAAAAAGTGCTCAGACTTTAAAAATATGAGAGCATTCCGCAATCGAAACCACTGTATTGGAAAAGGGAGACGTGGCAGTTGGAGGTGAATTGCGGGGAGAAAATCGGTGTGGCTTCCAACCACTTTAGGCTGCCATCACAATCAGGTGCTTACGCAAGGACATAGCCCAAGGTCACATGCGGGAAAGGGCTAATGGAAGAGGAGATAGCGCCTAGAACTGGCAGTTCAATAGCATGAAAGGAGAGGTTGTGGGTGCCATAGAACCTGCACCAAGAGACTGGAAGCGCATGTGTTAAATCACTAGTGAGACCATTAAGATTTGAAAGAGCCAATTCGTCTTCGAGAAATGAAGATCCTTGACTAGGAGGTCGAGTAGCCCCGAGGAGAGAAGGGAGGGTCTGCATCAAGTGGTATCAGAGCTCGATTCTATCTGTAGATTTCAGGCAAAGGAGACAAACGAGATAGTTTGATACCATCAAGTGGTATCAAAACCTGTAATTTTTTTCAAGAAGCAAAAAAGAGCTCGAAGGTGTACTCTGTGTGTGAGAGACAGTCGGGACATTGCCTCAAAGGAGAGATGTGGAGCCACCTTTAGCCAATCATGTTATGGAAAGATAAATGAGAGATCTTCGTGCAATATTAGAGGCGACGGAGGCAGCACAGAGGAGGGCACCTAATGCTGGGGACATCAGTGATGCAGAGAATGAAGAAGTAGAAGTCAAAGAAGTCACAAGAGAAAAAGTTTTCGAGGAGCACTTGCTAAGAACGATCGTTAAATTAGGAGCTAGAGAAAAAGTAGACATCCCAATGTATGAAGGGAATTTGGATGCTAAAGAGCTACTGGATTGGATAATATCCATGGAAAAATATTTCGACTATGAAGATGTCGATGAGGAGAAAAAGGTGAGACAAGTTGTCACTAGACTGAAAGGGCATGCAACATTGTGGTGGGATGAACTATAGGCTGATAGGAGGAGCACAGGAAAACATAAGATAGATATTTGGGACAAAACGGTAGCCAAGTTGAAGGCTAAATTCATGCCCAAATATTATTAGATAAATGTATTCAAGAAGTTACAGAACTTGAGACAGAAGGGTATGAAAGTCAAAGACTACACGGAGGAGTTCTACAAGCTAAATATCAGGACTGGACAAGGACAGAAGGATGAGGAAAACGTTTTTAGGTATACAAATGGCCTGAGGTATGAAATCTAGGATGAGATTAGCATGATACCAGTGAGGACAATACAGGATGCTTATGAGATTGATCTTAACACAAAGGAGAATTTGGCCAGGAAATAGAGTCAACGAAATAGAGGCAAAAGCCCAAGCAAAGGCAAGGGAGTTGCCCATGATAAGGAATGGAAATCCAAATATGGGATTGAGAAACCACACAGTCACTCATAAAGAGGAGGAAGTTCTTGAGAAAAACAAGGTGGTGGAAGAAGTTCTTCTAGAGGAAGAGGAAGAAGCAAAGGAAGAGAATTAAGGTGTTATGCTTGTGGAAAGACATGACACATGTCTTGGGAATGTCTTGAGAAGAAGAAAGAAGGAGGAGGTGAAATTCATATTTTTGAATCACAGAAAAGGAATGTTGAAGAAGAAGGTGCAGAGGATGGAAGGTCCCTGATGTTGAGGAAGGTTCTCTTAAAACCAAAATCATGAATTGAAAAACCAGTGCAGAGGAACAATCTATTAAGGACAACTTGCAAGAAGAAAGACCGAGTATGCCTGGTGATAATTGATAGTGGGAGCACTGACAATCTAGTATCCACAGAGACAGTAGAGAAATTGGAGATGTATACAACTGCACACCCAAATCCATACAAAGTCTGATGGTTACAAAAAGTACACCAGTTAATGGTCACTAGGCAATGCCTCGTTGAATTTAAAATAGGTTGATATAGAGATGAGATTCTGTGTGATGTGATTCCCATGGATGTATGTAATGTTTTGTTGGGAACACCATGGCATTTTGACAGAAATTTCATTCATGATGGGAGAAAAAATACACACACCTTGGAGAAGAATGGTAGGACACACATGTTTCTTCCAATAGAGGAGAAGAAGGTAAAAGAAGAAGCCAAAAAAAGAATACTTCTAATGAGTGGGAAGGAACTCCTGAGAGAAGTCAAGAAGGAACAGGAGATGCAATTTGATGTGGTGAGGAAACCCATAGTTATCCTTACAAGAACTTCGATGGATGATTTTCCTAAAGAAGTTAAGCAATTGTTGGAGAATTTTGCTGACATAGTAGTGGACGAGTTGCCTAACTCGTTGTGACCCACCAAGAGTATCAGCCATCATATTGATTTAATACCAGGAGAAAGTGTGTCAAACAAAGAAACATACAGATTGACACCTCAAGAGAATGAGTAGGTAAAGAACCAAGTCCGAGATTTTTTAGATAAGGGTTTGGTCGGAGAGAGTTTGAGTCCATGTGCAGTACCAACTGTGTTGAGTCCAAATAAGGATGGAGGATGGATAATGTGTATAGAATCGAGATCCATAAACAATATCACCATTACATATAGATTTCCTTTGGCAATAATGGATGACTTAATGGATTGTTTAAGTGGAGAAAATTTCTTTTCTAAGATAGATTTAAAAAGTGGATATCACCAGATAAGAATGAGAGAGGGTGACGAGTGGAAAACAACCTTTAAGACAAATGAAGGGTTGTATGAGTGGATGTTTATGCCATTTGTCTTAATAAATGCCCCAAGTGCTTTTATGAGATTGATGAATGAAATACTGAAAGATTTCATTGGAAAATTTGTGGTTGTATATTTGGATGATATACTGGTCTTTAGAAAGACTAAAGAGGAGCATTTGAGACATCTGACATTATTGATGAGGAGACTACAATAGGAGAAGTTGTTGATAAATATAAAGAAGTCCTCTTTTATGAAGATATAACTCATTTACTTGGGTTTTGTTATCTCTTCAAATGAATTGAAGATGGATCCTGAGAAGCTGAAAGCAATCGAAGAATGGCTATCACCAAGGAGTATGTTTGAAGTGATAATATTCCATGGATTAGAAAGTTTCTATAGGAAGTTCATTAGATATTTCAGTGGAATGTGTGCACCGATGATGCATACAGTGAAGAAGAGGCACAAGTATTTTAAATGGACAGAGGAGGCCGAGAGGATCTTTAATATATTGAAGGAGAAGATAATAGAGCGACCAATTTTGGTCTTACCAAATTTTGGAAAGACGTTTCAAGTGAGATGTGATGCAAGTGGAGTTGCAATTGGAACAGTCTTGAGCTAGGATAATAAACCAGTAGCATATTTCAGTGAGAATCTAAATGAGACTAAGAGAAATTGCTCCACATATGTTAAGGAATTAGATGTTATAATTGAAGCCTCTAAGAAATGAAGGCACTATCTTGTTCCAAAGGAATTTGCTTGTATAGTGATAACCAAGCTTTACAATTCATAACCACACAGGAAAAATTGAATCAGAGGCATGCAAAGTGGATCGAGTTTATGCAGAATTTTACTTTTGTCATAAAACATATTTTTGGAAATGATAACAAAGTTGTTGATGGATTGAGAAGGAGATGTTTGATTCTAGAGGAGTTTCAGGTGAAGACCTTAGGGTTTGAAAACCTTAAGGAAATGTACGGTGAGGATCCATATTTCAAGGAAGAATACAAAGAATGTGTAAATCCTGTTCTGAGAGACAAGAGCCAATGGACGGAGTATATGATTCAAGAGGGATTGTTGTTCAAGGGAAATCAGTTGTGCTTACCAAAATCCTCAATCAGGGATAGCCTTTTGAAGGAAAAGCATAGTTGAGGATTGGCTAGAAATTTCGACCTTGATAAAACATTTTCACAATTGAGAAGTGCATATTATTGGCCAGGTATGAGAACATAAGTGATAAAGTTTGTGAACATATGTAGAATCTGCCAACATGCAAAAGGTAAAAGACATAACACTGGATTGTATCATCCATTTCCAATACCAGAAAGTCCTTGGGATGCAATAAGCATGGATTTTGTGTTGGGACTACCAAGAACACAAAGAGGATGTGATTCCATATTTGTGGTGGTGGATAGATTTTCAAAAATGGAACACTTTATCCCATGCTAGAAGAATAGTGATGCAACACATGTTGCAAATTTATTTTTCAAGGAATTTGTTCGACTTCATGGATTACCCAAAAGTATTTTCTTAGATAGAGATACCAAATTCGTTGGTCATTTATAGAGAACACTATGGAAGAACTTGGGGAAATATTTGTCTTTTATCTCAACTTATCACCCTCAGACAGATGGACAAACTGAGGTGGTGAACAAAAGTTTGGGAAACTTATTTAGGAGTCTGGTTACTGAGCATCATAATCAGTGGGATCAGATTCTGCCACAAGAAGAATTTGCATACAATGACTCATTGAACAGGAAAATTTGAAATATTCCATTCCAAATACTGTATGGAATGGAGCCAAGAGGAGTAGCTGAGTTGAGATACTTGGAACATAGTGAGATCAGAAGTGCTGGAGAAGAATATTTTGCTGCATAAATGCAGAAACTCTATAGCCAGATCAGAGAGAAGTTGCAGAACTCTAGCCAAGAGTACAAGTGCAGAGTTGATCAACATTGCAGAGAGATTCAATTTGAAGTAGGAGATCAAGTTCTAGCACATCTCAAGAAAGAAAGGTTTCCAAGGGGAACATATAACAAGATGTAAATGAAGAAGATAGGGCCATGCAAGATCTTAAGGAATTTTGATGCAAATTCCTATTAGATTGATTTTCCAGATGATGTGGGCATATCACCCATATTCAACATATCAGACATGTATCCTTACAAGGAAGATGACACAGAGAGATCATAAGATCAAGAGAAGATTAAATGGGAAAAGAAAATGCCTATAGCAGAAAAGCCACAAATGGAGAAGATCATTGATCAGAGGATTGACAAGAAGACCAGGAGGAAAACCTATTTTGAATATTTGGTCTAGTGGAAGGGACACTCAATAAAAGATGTCAGTTGGGAAAATAAATTTGATATCGATAAGCATTCAAAGTCAGTGCAAAAGCTCATGGACATGAGTCCATGAATTTTCGTCCAGGGGAGTATGATGCAAGAGAATTGTCAATAAGCCTACGTGGAGAGACAAATCGGTGGCTTAGTGCACCTTTCAATCATTTAAGAATCTTAGCCATTGGAATTTCCTGAAAGCCTTTTTTTTTTTTTGAAATGATCGAAAATTGAAGAAGATTAAACGTTTGGAAGTTGAATGATCATGAATGATTTGGGAGTTTCACTCCTAGTCTTGAATGTAATGGAAATTAAGTAACAACCAATTTTTTTTCTCGAGTAGACGAGTAGTCGTGGGGGAACCCTAGGATCCCTCTGAGATAAATAGAGGTTTTTTATGCACGAATGAGTCTGCTGCAAGTTAGTAGGAAAGTGTTGTGATTTAGTTGTTGCTGAGTTTTTAGTTGTTGGTTTATCATAGTTGTAGACATTTACTTTTGGTAGGCCAGGACGAATGTTGTGTTATTTAGGTTGATCTTGGGAATTTATTAAGAGTTGAACACTATTATACAACCACTAATTCCACATTAATGTAAAAAAAATAAAAATCGTATTCCAGTTGTTGTCAAATTATTTATGAACTTATATCCTCTCTACATTCCTCGAGACGATATGTCATTATGTAGAATCATTCGTTTAGATTCCTTGTTCTGCAAGATTGATGGCAAGGTCTAGATGTGTAAATCACATCCATAATTGTGGAGAGAATTCTAGGGTGCGATTAACCCACCTGCACCTCTGAATCGAGAAATTTTGGTGGCGTACTCAATTTAGGTAGAGAGAATTAGTCGATGGTGAATAGTATATTGCGCCCTTAGATAATTCTATTCTCATATGAGTTCTGTGTGCATTTTATTATCTTGGTCTCTATTATAAGGGTGATGGGGTCTCTGTTATTGGTATGTGTGGTTGTGACAGTTCTGTTTTGTGATCGTCCCTCACAAGGAAGAGAAGAGAAGGGTCAATTTGATCAGTTGTCGATGTTGCATATCCTTATCATGGAGGCAAAACTGGATTGCTCAGAAGAATTTTACCCTTACACTCCTCTCATGACCTTTTTAAGGTATTCATGATTTTTCTAGATATTCCATCTAGAAATACCTGGAGTGGCTTGCGCCTATCTTCTGATAAATAGTTGTTTAGAAGTCCCTTTTGTTTGTTGGATTTTAATCCTTTGATGTCTTAACCTCATCTATATTTTTGGGTCCCCTTTTCAATCCATGCATGATGGGGTTTCACTTTAAATAATGACATCCACCTTGTGTTACCAACGTTTCTTTTGTCTGTGCATGACATAGTAGTTTGATTAATAATGTCAACACTTGAGGCAAAATGCTAATGTACTATCAAATTTCTGGATTCTCCATCTTCGGATTTAGTCCTTCCTTCTGATTTCTTCTGTGTCGTTTTGTTTTCTATACTAGTTTTTTAATTTTTCTGTTGATTTCTTTTTATATTTCCAGCTGATCAATTGCAGTCTAAGACCTTAGGTTTTTAGGCCTGCATGTAAGGAATTGGTGTTGGTATAATTTAGGAAATAAATATTTTATTGAAGATGATTTTTGTCCTCCAATTGACTCACTCCATGGCTTCTTGGTTCCTTTTCAACTGATATAACAAAGTTTAATAAGGCATTGGAATTACTGTAGGGATTATTTTATGAATTTAAATTGTCCTGGTATATCAGTAGGTCAATGTTGGTTCGTTAATTACAGGGTCATCCACGTTGTCTACTCACAGGATAGGGTGGAAGAAAGAATAATGGTAAACAATGTTTATTGATATGAGTGCTAGGATATGTGGTTTATTGTGTTATCAATTGTAGCGATACATGAAGAGTGTTCAACTTAATGATCGTTTTTTTTTAAGAAAGTGTTTCCTAAAATCCCTTGAGGTTAAATTCGACATCTCATATTTTAGGGAAGACCCACACTAAGTGAACATAGGTTTTAAAATATAGATTATATTCTAATAAAGAATTAATGGGTGTTTTAAGCTTTCAATAAGAGAAATCTCAATTATCCTATGCCACTTAAACTTTTATCTGTCAAAATCTGTTGGTTCATCATCCCTCTTTTTGTATCCTTCTTAGCCCTTAATGGCTTTAGTGTTTTATATGCATGATATATGCTGCAGAAGATTCTGTTCAGTTCCTTTTTAATGACAATGATGGAAGCAATCACATTGAATTGATGATTGGCATTACATGGGTTTTGCATTTTAATTTGTAGGAATGTATTGATTTGTCCCTTTGTTTTCTATTCAGATTTTATGTAATGAAGGATGGTTTAAGTTCTTAGACTGCTTGTGCGATGAAATTATGATGTGGGGAATGATTTTTAGACATTATATATTTTGTGCAATGAATTAATTGATGATACTCTTGCGCCTCAACTCAAGGCGATTGATGATTTTATGTGTGTGCTTAGATTTCCTTACGCAACAATTAAAAATAGTCATTTACCTTGCGCGATCTCCTATTTTGTCATATGATGGATTAAAAACCTTTACTTGCGTCATTAAATGTATTAATGAATGATGAATTAAAAACTTTATTTGCGCCATTAAATTTATAATGAATGATTGTTGTAGACATTAGACTTCTTGCGCAAATTGAAAATTGATATCATATACGATGAGTTATACGATTGATTACTCGTGTGCCATGTTTAATTGTGAAATGGGATTGATGGATTACTAAATTGGGTTAATGTAGATGTTTTTGATTTAGTTAGTTACTTGGATTGATTGAGTTAGTGGGATGTAGACACCTCCTTGTTCCTCATAATGTTGATTAAGGTTGGTTGTCATTGATGTCAACCCTTGAAGAAAGACCCATAGCACAAAGGTTTGGGTAATGGACCCAATAGTGTTTTATTTAAATATGACTCATTATTGTTTTGTCATGGTTGATAAGAAGTAAATATGGATGAACTCCAAAGTGGTTCCCTTATGGTGAAATCCCTCACGGGAAGACGCTTTGTGGAGTAAGAGAACCCATGCTTAATTGTGGAATAATGAGATGAAGGAAAGTGAATTTGTCAGGGAAAATATCCTAGAAGGATAGTTCTTGTCATTTCATTTCCAGTGGTATGTGGAATGTCACATAATTCCTCACGGTTAGAG
Source organism: Picea mariana (assembly GCA_032191745.1). Lineage (NCBI taxonomy): Eukaryota > Viridiplantae > Streptophyta > Pinopsida > Pinales > Pinaceae > Picea > Picea mariana. The sequence continues at coordinate 309,408 of JASDQU010100033.1, read as the reverse complement.
AGTTATGGCCATGAGAAGTTGGAGACCCCAGGTTTGGGTAATGGACCCAAGTTTGTTTGATGGGTAACGGTATGGGTTATGATATATTTTCAGATAATACTATTCTATATGGATATTACATGTCATGCCATTTTTAGTGGTATGTAGAATGTCACATAACTCCTCACGGTTTGAGAGTTATGGCCTTATGAAGTTGGAGGACCCTCATATGTCATCTAGAAGCCCCAAAAGGTCAAAGTAATCAAAGTGGTTTAAGAGATTTTAAAAGGTAAATAATAAAGTGAAGTGATGAGTGTATTATAATTCAAAGTKAATACAAAATAAATTATTTCAATAATAATTTTAATGGAGAAATTAGAAGTGGACCCAACCCTAAAATAAGGAAAGTGGGGCCAAGTGACCTAGAAGATGTTTTTAAGGAAGCTACTTGGAGAGTATAAATAAGAGGCAAGGCTCTCTCATTTGAATCACACTTGAGGATATTGAATATATATAGGTGTATTAGGTTTACAAATGATATCTAAGCCGAAATTCTGAGGAAAGTGAAGAAAAGAAGGCCGAAATGCAAGGAAGGATAAATTCTTTTGATGGTGCTTTCTAAGGTATGTTATTTTCAAGTCATCTCACCATTTTCGCTATAACTTTTTTTATATAATGATTCAGATATTGAAATTGCTATGAAAGTGAGAAAACATATCCAATTATCTGTGGTTAAAAATTAATCTTGTGGGTCTTTTTATTTTGGGAGTTACACTCTATGGAAAATAGGGTTTGTGGCTAGTCCTGAAACTAGTCAAAATCTGGTGTTTCGGGTAAAAACATCATAAATTATTCATAACAGATCCAAATTCAGTGAGACAAAATGTGATAGTTAGGGTACAGTTTGTAGTATTCTATGTAACATTTTCATATCATTTCATCAAATATTTTGTGCGGGGAATTCTCTACAAGGTCGCTCTCTAGAATAAGCCAAAATTCAGCAAGGTTTGTCATTTTTGCTATAACTCCTTTTTTGAGAGGTTCCAAGTAGTGCCACTTGGAGAAATTTCATAAAACACACCAAAGAAAATTGTATATCAATTTCAAAGATTTATAAATTACAGGTTCAAATTTATGATTACTTCAAGTTATTGTTGTTGACTAATCCAAGACTAGGCATGTGAGACTAAAGAAAAGTTTGATGAAAATGATAGTATCCTTTTTTTAAAGTTAAGGAAGGTTTGCAGGAATGTGATCATATACACTAGGTCTATTACAGATCTGCAAAGCATATTTGGATGATAAAATTGATGAGGGCTTTTGGTTGTGGCACATGTTGAGTACATGGTTGAGACAAGTAGTTGATGAGTTGACACATACATGAAGTGTATAGTTGATGACGTTGGTAAATATTGATGATTCATAGTTTATGAGTAGTTGACACATTATTGGAACATACTTTGTACATGGCTGGATGCACTTGGTTATGGTATAGGTTGATTACAGGTTGGTACATGGTTGATGCACTTGTTTATGGTACAAGTTGATTACAGGTTGAGGTACAGGTTGATGCATGGTTCAGACTTATTGGTATAGGTTTATAGAAGTATATCTCACAGTGATAGTGTGAAAGTGGTTCCATCATTCTACTTCTACTTCAGGGTGGTAGGACGAGGCAAGGACAGGTGGTTGTAGCCACCTTCCGGTTGTAGCCGGAGAACATTGGGGGTTGTAGCCTCCTTCTGGTTGTAGCCAGAGATTTGGGGAGTTGGAGCTTCCCTCAGGTTGTAGCCTAAGAAACTAGGAGGTTGGAGCCTCCTTCTAGTTTCAGATGAAAACAAAGGAAGTTGGTGCTTCCAATGAATGGAATTCTTCAAGACATATAAGAAAAAGCATTCTGTGGTTTTCTCCCGATTTGGGTTTCCACGTAAAACACTGGTGTACTATGCATGTGTGTGATTGTTTATTTATTACTGCTCATTATTGGATAATAATTCTACATTGATATAACATTTGAAGAAAAAGGATTATAATTACATTATTATTGATTCACCCCCCCTCTTAGTAATCCAACACATAGCAGTCACCAACCCTGAGACCTTAAATGGTTAAAATCAATTGGAACCTGGGATTGAGCATTTCTTATGTGTCTTGGAGGTCGTAACCTTGCAGGGTAGGTTGGGGCGGGTAGTATATTATGTGATTCTTGTGATGATCTTTATGATCCTTATGATTTGTTATGTTATCTTATGTTTTCTTGGTGTTATATGATGATGTTCCTTATGAGATGCGTTGAATGTTTAATATTTGTATTGTTATGCGTCGTTATTAAATGTAGAATGAAATGATGTTGGGATGCTAATAATTAATGTATTAATACATCGACATGCGGGTCATGATTCATGATGATGATGTGTTGGCATTGTGTCATAAATGATTATCAATGCATTAATTTTGTTTCTTTAATATATGAGAATGATGTGTTGGTGATCTTGCCATTAAGTGTGATGTGTATTTTATAATGCAAAAGAAAATGTTTTGTCTATTATATGACACTTGTTTTCATAACGACGGGGTCGTTACATGTGGTATCAGAGCGAGGTTCAACTCACGACTTGGGAACATTTCTCTTTCCAGTGTATAAACACATGATTATAATGTATCCCTAATTAATTTGAATTGTATGCGTGCAAGTAATCATGGTTAGAGGAAACCATGGAGGTAGACAAAGTGGTGGTAGGGGAGGAGGCACGACAAATCTAGTAGCACCCACGCCCAAGGGGTCTAACCCCCAAGGAGAAGAACAAGTCATTGGACATGAACATATTGTTGTGGGGAATGTGGTTGGATTGATGAGGTCCTTTCAGAATATGTTAGAGGCCTTGACTAGCCGTTTGGATAGATATGAGGCCAGGGAGCCAGTACCCCCTAAGGGTATGAATTGTGCCCTAGTTTGTAGAGGTAGCGTTCACCGAGAACTCGAGAAGGTCAAGTTTCTAGAGTTCTTTGGTGCCATGGATGATGCAGTCGTTGAGGCATGGTTGGAGAACATGGTGATGTGATTTTCACTTCGTGACTATACCTCCAACATGAAAGTCTTCATGGTGTTATTTCAGCTGAAGGGGAGCTCTCTTCTATGGTGGAATACACTCCTGCCATAACTGACCATGGTCATCGAAGACGTGTCATGCGAACTGTTCGAGGAGTGGTTCCAAGAGAAGTATATGTCCAAGGAATTCATTGAACATTAGCTCAATGAGTTCAGCACCTTGTGACAGGGCAGTCGTACGGTGCCTAAGCCAAAGTAAACATCCCAATGTATGAAGGGAATTTGGATGCTAAAGTGCTGTTGGATTGGATAAGATCCATGGAAAAATATTTTGACTGTGAAGATGTTGATGAGGAGAAAGCGGTGAGACACGTTGTCACTAGACTGAAAGGGCATGCAAAATTATGGTGGGATGAACTGTAGGCTGAGAGGAAGAGCAAAGGAAAACAAAAGATAGATAAATGGGAAAGAATGGTAGCCAAGTTGAAGGTTAAATTCATTCCCAAAGATTATCAGATAAATATATTCAAGAAGTTACAGAACCTGATACACAAGGGTATGACAGTGAAGGAGTACACGGAGGAGTTCTACAGGCTGAATATTAGGCCTAGACAATGAGAGAAGGATTAGGAAAAAGTTGTCAGGTGTACAAATGGCCGGAGGTATGAAATCTAGGATGATATCAACATGATGTCAGTGAGGACAGTAGAGGATGATTATGATATTTCTCTGAAGGAAGAGGAGAAGTTGGCCAGGAAATAGAGTCAATGAAACAGAGGCAAAATCCCAAGAAAAGGCAAGGGATTTGCCCATGATAAGGCAAAAAAATACAATTGTTGGACTGAGAAACCACACAGTCACTCATAAATAAGATGAAATTCCCGAGGAATAGAAGGTTGTGGAAGAAGTTCTTCTAGAGGAAGAGGAAGAAGCAGAGGAGGGGAAGTAAGGTGTTATGCTTGTGGAAAGATAGGACACACGTCTTGGGAATGTCCTGAGAAGAATAAAGAAGGAGGAGGTGAAAGTAATATTTTTGAATCATAGAAAAGGAATGTTGAAGAAGAAGGTGCGGAGGATGGAAGGTCCTTGATGTTGAGGATGGTTCTCTTAAAACCAAAATCAGAAATCGAAAAACCAGTGCAGAGGAACAATCTATTAAGGACAACTTGAAAGATGAAAGACAGAGTATGCACGGTGATAATTGACAGTGGGAGCATTGATAATCTAGTATCCACGGAGATGGTGGAGAAATTGGAGATTTAGAAAACTGCACACCCAAATCCATTCAAAGTTTGATGGTTGCAAAAAGGAAACTAGTTAATGGTCATTAGGCAATGCCTCGTTGAATTTAAAATAGATGGATACAGAGATGAGATTTCATGTGATGTGATTCCCATCGATGTATGTAATGTTTTGTTGGGAACACCATGGCATTTTGACAAAAATGTCATTCATGTGGGAGAAAAAAATATACACACCTTGGAGAAGAATGGTTGGACACACATGTTTCTTCCAATAGAGGAGAATAAGGTAAAAGAAGAAGCCAACAGAGGCATACTTCTAATGAGTGGGAAGGAACTCCTGAGAGAAGTCAAGAAGGAACAAGAGATGCATTTTGATGTGGTGAGGAAACCCATAGTTATCCTTACAAGAACTTCGATGGATGATTTTCCTGAAGAAGTTAAGGAACTATTGGAGAATTTTGCTGACATAGTAGTGGACGAGTTGCCTAACTCGTTGTGACCCATCAAGAATATCAACCATCATATTGATTTAATACCAGGAGAAAGTCTTCCAAACAAAGAAACATACAGATTGATACTTCAAGAGAAGGAGGAGGTAAAGAACCAAGTCTAAGATTTGTTAGACAAGGGTTTGGTCAGAGCGAGATTGAGTCCATGTGTAGTACCAACTATGTTGAGTCCAAATAAGGATGGAGGATGGAGAATGTGTACAGACTCAAGAGCTATAAACAAGATCACCATCAAGTATAGATTTCCTTTGCCAAGAATGGATGACTTAATGGATTGTTTAAGTGCAGCAAATGTATTTTCTAAGATATATTTGAAAAATGGATATCACCAGATAAGAATGAGAGAAGGTGACGAGTGGAAAACAACCTTTAAGACAAATGAAGGGTTGTATGAGTGGATTTTTATGCCATTTGGCTTAAAAAATGCCCCAAGTACTTTTATGATATTGATGAATGAAATACTGAAAGATTTCATTGGCAAATTTGTGGTTGTATATTTGGATGATATACTGGTCTTTAGCAAGACTAAAGAGGAGCATTTGAGACATCTGACATTAGTGATGAGGAGACTACAACAAGATATGTTGTTGATAAATCTAAAGATGTCCTCTTTTATGAAGACAAAACTCATTTACTTGGGTTTTTTTATCTCTTTAGATGAATTGAAGATGGATCCAGAGAAGGTGAAAGCAATCAAAGAATGGCCATCACCAAGGAGTATGTTTGAAGTGAGAAGACTCCATGGATTAGAAAGTTTCTATAGGAAGTTCATCAAATATTTCCATGGAATCCGTGCACTGATGATGGATACAATGAAGAAGAGGCACAAGTATTTTAAATGGACAGAGGAGGCCGAGATGATATTCAATATATTGAAGGAGAAGATAACAGAACGACCAATTCTGGTCTTACCAAATTTTGGAAAGACATTTCAAGTGAGATGTGATGCAAGTGGAGTTGCAATTGGAACAGTCTTGAGCCAGGATAATAAACCAGTTACATATTTTAGAGAGAAGCTAAATGAGACTAAGAGAAAGTACTCCACATATGATAAGGAATTATATGCTATAATTGAAGCCTCGAAGAAATGGAGGCACTATCTTGTTCCAAAGGATTTTGTCTTGTATAGAGATAACCAGGCTTTACAATTCATAACCAGACATGAAAAATTGAATCAGAGGCATGCGAAGTGGATTGAGTTTATGCAGAATTTTACTTTTGTCATAAAAAATATTTTTGGAAATGATAACAAAGTTGTTGATACATTGAGAAGGAGATGTTTGATTCTGGAGGAGTTTCAGGTGAAGACCTTAGGGTTTGAACACCTTAAGGAAATGTAGAGTGAGGATCCATATTTCAGGGAAGCATACAAAGCATGTGTAAATATTATGCTGAGAGGCAGGAGCCAGTGGACAGAGTATATGATTCAAGAGGGATTGTTGTTCAAGGGAAATCAGTTGTGCATACCAAAATGCTCAATGAGGGACAACATTTTGAAGGAAAATCATAGTGGATGATTGGTTGGACATTTTGACCATGATAAAACATTTTCATAGTTGAGAAGTGCATATTACTGGCCAGGTATGAGAACATAAGTGATAAAGTTTGTGAACAGATGTAGAATATGCCAACATGAAAAAGGTAAAAGACAAAATGTTGGATTGTATCAACCATTGCCAATACCAGAAAGTCCTTGGGATGCAATAAGCATGGATTTTATGTTGGAACTACCAAGAACACAAAGATGATGTAATTCCATATTTGTGATTATGGATAGAGTTTCAAAAATGGCACACTTTATCCCATGCTAGAAGACCAGTGATGCAAGACATGTTGCTGATTTATTTTTCAAGGAAGTTGTTCAACTTCATGGATTACCCAAAAGTGTTGCCTCAGATAGAGATACCAAATTCATTAGTCATTTCTGGAGAACACTATGGAAGAAGTTGGGGACATATTTTTCCTTTAGCTCATCTTATCACCCTTAGACAAATGGACAAAATGAGGTGGTGAATAGAAGTTTGAGAAACTTACTGAGGAGTCTAGTTACTGATCATCATAATCAGTGGGATCAAATTCTACCACAAGCAGGATTTGCATGCAATGACTCACCGAACAGGAACACTGGAAATATCCCATTCCAAATACTGTATGGAATGGAGCCAAGAGGAATAGCTGAGTTGAGAGACTTGGAACAGAGTGAGATCATAAGTGCTGGAGGAGAATATTTTGCTGCAGAAATGCAGAAACTCTATAGCCATATCAGAGAGCAGTTGCAGAACTCTAGCCAAGAGTACAAGAAAAATGTTGATCAACATCACAGAGAGATTCAATTTGAAGTAGGAGATCAGGTTCTGACACATCTCAAGAAAGAAAGGTTTCCAAGGGGAATGCATAACAAGATGAAAATGAAGAAGATAGGGCCATGTAAGATATTAAGGAAGTTTGATGCAAATTCCTATGAGATTGAGTTTCCATACGATGTGAGCATATCGTCCATATTCAACATATCAGACATGTATCCTTATAGGGAAGATGACATGGAGAGATCAGAATATCAAGAGAATATTCAATGGGAAAATCAAATGCCTATAGAAGAAAAGCCATAGATGGAGAAGATCATTGATCAGAGGATTGGCAAGAAGACTAGGTGGAAAACCTATTTTGAATATTTGTTCAAGTGGAAGGGACAATTGATAGAAGATGCTAGTTGGGAAAATAAAGTTGATATCGAGAAGCTTGGAAACTCAGTGTAGGTGCTCATGGATAGGAGTCAATGAATTTTCGTCCAGGGGAGTATGATGTAGGAGCATCGTCAGTGAGCCTACGTGGAGAGACAACTCAGTGCCTTAGTGCACCTTTGAATCATTTCAGAATCTTAGCCGCTGGCGTTTCCTGCAAGTATTTTTTTTTTTGAAATGATCGAAAACTGAAGAAGATTAAATTCTTGGAAGTTGAATGCTCATGAATGATCTGGGAGTTTCACTCCTAGTCTTGAATGTAATGGAAATTAAGTAACAACTAGTTTTTTTCTTGAGTAGATGAGTAGTCGGGGGGACCCTAGGAACCCTCTGAGATAAATAGAGATTTTGTACGCCCGAATGAGGCTGCTGCAAGTTAGTAGGAAAGTGTTGTGATTTAGTTGTTGTTGATTTTTTAGTTGTTGGTTTATCATAGCTATAGCCATTTACTTTTTAATGAATATGATAGAGGAAAATTGATCCAATGCATGGTGTTTCTACTGTTTACAATTTCCTGTTATGTTTTTTTTCATGAATAACTGAGTTATATTGTTGATTATATGAAACTGTGAAGTGTTTAGATAAGTTTCAATTGTTCCTTTCATTGAGTTCATGCAAGGTGTGCATATAGTCTGCAAGGAGTGCGTTGACAGAGTATGTTTTGACTCAAGATCTTGGAAGAGATAGCGTGAAACTTACCTTTGCAAGGAGTGCAAAGAGACTGTTGCAAGGTGTGCACAGTCGCCACAAGAACTTAAGTCTTATGTGATAATCTACTGCAAGGAGTGAGAGAGTCTATTTCGACTCGTAATCTCAGAAGAGATACCATAAACTTTCCATTTTCAAGGAGTGCAAAGAGACTGCTGCAAGATGTGTACAACCACCCACAATAAGCTAAGATTGCATAAGAATCTATTGTAAGGAGTGCAATGATTTGAAGAATCGACTAAGTGTTGAGAACGGGACTGCGGAGTGCAAGCAGTGCATAAGGAGATTTCTTTTGAGGAAATCACTAAGTCTGTATTCTGTCAAAGATTTCGAGTCCGTGAGGAGTGCATCGAAATCAAGATCAGGAGACACAATGACCAAGAATCAACAAAGAGGAGGAAGTATGTTGAAAGTTGTGAAGTGATGGATGAGATCCATTCATAGGAAGTGAGATCAACCCAAGCCATCAGATCTGGGAAAATTTACATGGTTGTTAATCGCAGGTTCTTTCGGGGCTTCGCATGTCGAAGGATTTGAAGTGTTAAGGAGACAAAAATTCTAAAACCTGAAACCCAAAGTAAATATGGTCTGTCAGATCTAGAAGGATGCGTGGAGACAGATCGTGAGCTTCGGATAAAAGGTTGTGGGTTTTAGTTTAGATTTGAAATTCTTAAAACCCGAAGTCTGAAGTGAATCTAGACTATCATATCCAGAGGGACGTGTGGCAGAAATATGCACACTTCAAGAGAAAACAAAAGTTGAGAGTTGAGATTTTCGAAGACCGAATACCCGAAAGAATCGTAGTCGTCAATCTGTGGGAAACACGCGTCAGTGTATCGTGATATTTGGATAAAATAAATTGGGGAAAGGTGAAGTTTGATATTTGTGATTTTTGAAGCACAAAATCTCAAAATGGTTAGAGTCGTCAATTTTAGGAGGACACGTGGCAAGAGATCTATCATTGAGGAGAAAGTGAGGTTTGAGAGTTGAAAATTTTGAAACCCGAATCGCGAAGTAAATCATGAGCGTTGTTTCGAAAGGAGAAGATCTAAACCGTTAATCGAGATTCCCACCTAAGATCGCAAGATCAATGGTCACGCTACATTGTGGGGACAGAAAGTGCTTAGAATTTAAAAATATGAGAGCAGGCCACAATCGAAACCACGGTATTGGAAAAGGGAGACATGGTAGATGGAGGTGAATTGTTGGGAGAAAAGTGGTGTGGCCTCCAACCACTTTAAGCCATGCTCGCAATCATGTGCTTACGCAAGGACATAGCCCGAGGTCACATACAGGAAAGGGCTAATAGAAGAGGAGCTATCACCTAGAACTGACAGTTAAGTATCACAAAAGGAGAGGTTGTGGGTGCCATAGAACCTGCACTAGGAGACTAGAAGGGCTTGTGTTAAATCACTAGTGAAACCATTAAGGTTTGAGAGAGCCAATTTGGCTCTGAGAATCGAAGATCCTTGACTAGGAGGTCGAGCAACCCCGAGGAGAGAAGGGGGGGTCTGCATCAACAGGGCATCCAAATGCAAAACACTGTTCCATATACACCACAACAAAATGGTGTTGCTGAGAGAAAGAACCACACATTAAAAGAAATGGCTAATTGTATGATACAATATAATGGATTAAGTCTAAAGTATTGGGCAGAAGCAATCAGCTGTGAAAATTACATAGTCAAACGGAAGAATCATGGACTAAAATTAAACCAGATGTAAGTCACTTTCATGTATTTGGCAGTATAGCATGGGCTCACATTCCTGATGAGAAAAGGAAAGCATTACAACCTAAAAGTGATAAGTGTATATTTGTTGGTTATTATGAATATTTCAAAGGTTATAGACTTCTTCAACCAAATTGTAATGAAATTATTATTAGAATAGATGTTAAATTTGATGAAAATCTCTTGGCCTGCGAGCCTAATTTGGCGATTGTGCCCTCTTTGGCCTGCGAGCCATCTTTGGAATTTATGCCTTATTCTGTTTCAATTCTAGTTTATTTTTTAGATGATGATAGTGGGGATGAAAATCCACCTCCGCCTACTCACCTTCCTCCAAATGAGTCCTTTGAACCTGAACCAACACCATTTCCATCGTTTCCTAGATGGGTTCGTTCAACATGCAAAGCAATTGGTGGTCTTGTCGGTGATCCTTCAGATCAATGTCGAACATGTTCACAATTCTAGCGAGCCTCTTATCTTTTGGCTCAAGTTTAAGAGACTCATGATCCAGAGACATTTGAAGAAGCTTAAGGTCATCTATATTGGGATACAAGAATGAATTAAGATAATCTTTCTTTAATGGAAAACGATACTTGAGATCTTGTTCCTCTTCCAAAAGGAAGAAAACTTGTCAGATGTAAATGGGTCTACAGAACTAAGTATGCATCAAATGGAAGTGTTGAAAGACACAAGGTTCATATAGTTTCCAAAGGATTTTCCCAAGTTGAAGGAATTGAATATAATGAAACCTTTTACCCTGTAGCCAAAATGAATTCCATCCACCTTGTTCTTTCCCCTGCTGCCTCACATAAATGGGAGGTCCATCAAATGGATGTTAAATATGCCTTCTTGCATGGAGAGTTGCAAGAATAAATCTACATGGAACAACCTCCTGAGTATGTCCATAATGACTCTAGCCTTGTTTGTCTCCTTAATAAATATCTTTATGTTCTTAAGCAAGTTCCCCGATCTTGGTATGCCAAAATGGAAAAAAAAATTATTGACATTGAATTATCTAGATGCCATTATGATCCTAATGTCTATACCAAGAAAGTAGGAAGCCATCTCATAATCCTTTTCCTTTATGTTTATGACCTTATCCTTACTGGTAGTGACTCAAAAATTTTAAACCATGTGAAAACCATCCTTATGAAGAAATTTGAAATGATATAATTAGGATTTTTGCACTATTTCCTTGGCCTCCATGTATTGCAAACCAATGAAGGAATTTTTCTTTCCCAGTCTAAGTATGCTTGTGACCTTCTTCGCCACTTTCACATGGATTATTGTAAACCAACCCCTTCTCCCTTCCAATCTGGAGTCAAGCTTACTGCCACTTGTACTTCTCTTGAAGTTGATGCCACTTTGTATCGTCAGTTAGTTGGTATCCTCTTATACTTGACTCATACCCATCCTGATCTTTCCTCTGATGTTGGTCTTGTTTCCTGGTATATGAAAAATTCCCATGAAATCCATTGGAAATAAACTAGTAGGGTACTTCACTATGTTTAGGGTACAGTTCAGTTCGGGATACATTGTAGTTTAGGGGGGACTCCTTTATTGGTTCCTTTCACTGATTCAGATTGGGCAAGCGACCCTGATGATCAGAATTCTACTACAGGTTATGTTTTCATCCTTGGTTCAGGACCTATCACTTGGGCCTGTAAGAAACAATAGGATATTGCACTTTCTTCAGCAAAAGCAGAGAACCAAGCAACGATAAATGCAATTCAGGAAGACATGTGGCTTTGGTAGATCCTTTCAGAGTTTGGATTCGAGTAGTAGCATTCAACCAGCCTTTGGTGCAAAAATCAGAGTTCCATCAAGCTTGCCAAAGACCTAGTTCAACATCAATGCAACAAGCACAGCAAGCTACACATGCACTCATCAAAAAGATCATTCATGATCAAGTTATTGAAGTTCTTTTTTTCCCTACATAAGATCAAGTTGCAGACATTTTCACAAAGTCTCTTACAGAAGCGAAGTTTTCCAAACTTCAATCTATTTTCGGAGTTTAGGAAGTCGTCATTAAGGGGGGATAGGCTCTAATGCCTCCTTCCTCCTCCTATTGTGTCAACATTGTAAATCCTTCAATCCTATCTCAAGTTGATCTTAAGGGGGGATGTTAAGATATTTAGACACTTAGGAGTTAGTTAATAGCTACTTAGTCTAATGTCTTGTTAGGTAAAAGTGTGTTTCTTAGTGTGTTTCTTTAGTATGCATTTGTAGTTATGAAATCTGACGGTCATGATATGTTCCCGACATACAGTGATCCGATGGTTCATACTCTCCTCGATCTTCAATGTTCATTGATCTGTGGCTTCACACCCGATTGGTCCATGATCTCTATCTAAATAACATGGAGGATCATTTTCCGATGATTGATTGTGAGAAACTCTCTTGTAAAATCTCTCTATAATCTTTTTCTTTTGCATTAATAAACTGTTCCAAGTGGTCGCATTGGCTGGGGCCATGGATGTTTCCCCGTAGGGGTTTTACCACGTGAAAACATCGGTGTGTTGATCTTTGATATGGGGATGTGAGTGGTTACTAAAGGTGTTCATCCTCTGTTGGAATAACAAGAACGCCTTATCGAATGTCAACCCCTGAGTTACATGAGTTGAAAATGCAACTAAAGGAGTTGTTGGACCTAGGACTTATACATCCAAGCGTGTCACCTTGCGGTGCACCTGTTATTTTCATACGAAATACAGATGGGTCATGGAGAATCTGCATTGAATACCGTCAATTGAACAAGGCAACGATCAAGAACCGATATCTGTTGCCAAGAATAGACGATCTATTTGATCAAATGAAAGGCGCGACAGTTTTTTCGAAGATCGACTTGAGATCAGGGTATCACCAGTTATGGATCAAGGGGGAAGACATTCCTAAGGCCCTCTTCAATACAAGGTTTTTACATTACGAGTTTACCGTTTTACCGTTTGGACTAACAAACGCCCCAGGAGTATTCATGAGATTGATGGATGGGGTGTTCCGCGAATACTTGGACAAGTTTCTTCAATTATTCATTGATGACATTTTGATTTATTCTCAGATGATGGAATAACATGATGAACATTTTCACTTGGTACTATAATGTTTACGAGAGAACAAATTATATGGGAAACTCTCAAAATTCTATTTTTATCAATCGAAGATTCATTACTTAGGGCATGTTATATTCGATGAAGGTATCATTGTGGATCTACTGAAGGTTGAGTCTATTATGGAATGTCCTGTGCCGACGAATGTCCCAGAGGTACGTAGTGTAAATTTTAACTTTGTACAATATTTACTGCAAACATATTTTCAGTAAAAGAACAAAAAATATACAATGGAAAATACAAACATTACACAGATATGTTTCCCGTGGAAACCCAAATCGATAAAACCAACATATTTTATATTCATTCATAGTGATACATTGTTTACAATAAAATATACATATAGGAGCTAGCGACATCCAAAACCTTAACCCAATGACATAGATTAGTCAACAACCCTAATTCCTTGTTATGAACATAAATATATATATATACTATAGATATTCATAACATAATAATTAATAAATAATAATTATTACTTGGAATAATTATAACTTTGTACTTTATAAAAAGTGTTTTAATAGCTTGGATCAGAAAAACACAGCTTTGATACCAAATAGGATGAACAAAGTTCACTCACACAAGAATTATCCAAAATACTTGGAATATAACATAATAATCCATGTAGGAATAATGTATAAAATATAAATAGATAAGATATAAGATAGATAATAATAAGACGATTACAATTGAGAATGAGAGCCTGCTTATATACCCATGCAGAGGTGCCCTTTACCAATAGTCATGTCCTTTGAGACATGACCTTTCATTATTAATAATTATTATTTATTAATTATTATGTTATGAATATCTATAGTATATGTATATTTATGTTCATAACATTGCCTTCCCCTTAAAAATGCTTTGTCCTCAAAGCATACTTTATGGAAGACTTATCTCTTGCGCTAGCTTGTAATTATTGTCGCATGATTCTTCATTATCGAGTTAGTAATCGTTGAGGACCTGAGACGATAGGATCTTTTAAGTGCTGAGCAAAACTGTCGCATTGTAAAGGAGTCTGCCCGTCCTAATTCGATCTTTTGCATGGGGAGTTTATAGGGTTCTTGGAAAGAATTTGATGTATTTTGACTCTCATGATAACTTCTATTTTGAGCATCCCTTGTAGTGGAAGTAATATTCTTCGACATACTGGTCATTCATTTTTGTTGATACAAGGATTGGCTAAAGTATCGATTTTTGTGATTGGGATGTTGATAAGGCATCGTTGCAATTTGATCCTTACTTTGTGTACTTGTAGCTTTTTGTTGATTAAATTTTGGAATCGACTTTTCTTCATGGTCCAGGATTGGTTCTTCTTCGACATTTGAAGACCTCTTTACATCAGTTGGATTCACGTCCTTTTGAGTTGTAAGTTTGCTTGGTTCTATATTAATTCCTTTATCCAGAATTGGGACTTTTACATGTAACGACTTCTTTAGTTCCATAGGTTCAGTCATTGTCTCTTTATCGACTAATGATGTTTTTCAATCTGGATTTTCTTGTAAAGTCTTCTTATCATGCTTCAACCTTTTAATCTGAGTTAATAAGTGTTGATTATGTCATCTTAATCGTAAGAGTTCTTCCTTATTTTCTGACCTATTGTCTTTTTCTGATTCTAGATTCTCCTTTCTTTCGTCCTTCAAGATTTTAATTTGTTCTAGTAACTTCTGATTAAGGTTCCTTAGGCAGGAGCTTTCTTCCTCTTTTTCAGTTAATTTCTCTTTGATACCTTGATTTTCTTGTTCAAATTTTTGAAAACACCGCTTCTTCTCCTTGGATTTCATGATTTTTGCAAGTAGTTTCTGATTATGATTTCTTAGGCAATAAATCTCTTCGTCTTTTTCAATGATGATTTTGTCACATTCTTCTTGTCGATCTTGCAACTTTTGTATTGACTTTTGGTTATATGGAACGATCACTTCTGATATGTCCTTCAATTCTTCTGATGATGGAGCTTTTGAAATTGACTTCATTGTAGCGTCCTGTAATGTGACTTTCTTCTTCTTATAAGAAAATGTTAAAAACTTTCTCCTTGTATAAAGGAATTATATATCTATAAAAGTACCTAATGTATCTACCCAAGTTGATCCTAGAATTATATCAACACTGCCTTGATACATTGATGCCACATTGAATTGACCTATGAATTTGTACTCATCAATAGATAGTTGCAGGTTCTTAATTTCATATTTCCCATCGAAAAAACACATGTCATTTTCAATTATATTTGGTTCTAAAACCATTATTTGGTTTGCCAGGTCAACATTAATGTGATTTTTCCTAGCGGTTGGGCAAATAGCGATGTTGATATTCTTTCCCTGAATAATCCCATTAACTTTTAATAAGGGATCCACATATTTTTTATGAGTATGAGGGAATCTTCCTCTTTCCATTCTGAATTGTACTTTTGGAGTTGGGAATTTCTTTTTTTCTTTTTTTTTATATCA
>JASDQU010100033.1:265296-284022 GCA_032191745.1 Picea mariana | reverse complement strand
CTCAAGTAGATTCCAGACCCCCCTTGCCATTCTGCCTTTAATGGGGGGGGGGAGGGTCCGGAATAGTGTGGCATGTGAAGTGGGGCCCTCCCCTCCTGTCATGTCAACTACCGCGTCGATTTTCCCTTTCTGCCACCTGTATTCCACTTAATCGTGCAACGAGACCATTTCTCATTGGTTGTTCTCTGGCCCTGTTGGGATTCACCCCATTGGTCGATCGCTAGCCCTGTCGGGATTCGGTGGTTGCCAAGTCAAACGACTCGACGAAAGAGGTACTGCGTTTATTCGTGTTATCCACAATTTTGGTCATCGTGATGATGTTATGATGATGGAAAATCAAGATCTTCACTAAGAACACTTTCCTGAGAAAAGTTGCATTTGTTTGCTTCCAAAAATCATACTTTTGAGGGAGGTTCGCAGGCTACCTATATATTTTCCTGCGAGAATTCCTGATTCTCGCAGGCTGCATTAAGCTGGAGTGCGAGGGGTTCACACTCTACCTAACTATCAGGGTGCGAACATCTTCTAAAGGAAGGAAAAAGATAAAATCTCGAACCTTCTAGAAGGGAATCTTCTAGAAGGATGAGTTGGCATGCGAATGGTTATCTAAGTACTGGCTTTCCTGATATCTTGGGATCATTTTCTACCCAAGTAACTAATCTATCTTCTCCTATATATTGAGGAGAATGCTCATGGAAAAGGTTGGAAGCAAACTAGCAAGAGATTGATTGGAGAATTAGTGTAAGATTGTATGAAGGACTGATGCTACAGCAGCTAGAGACACCAGCAAGGTTATCAAAAGTGGTTGATTTTCTTCATGCATGAGCAAGTGTGTGTGTTAGAGCTAGGAGCCATCGAAAGGAGATCTACAACATCAAGGATCAGGTTGTAAGTTTCACTTTCTATCAATTTAATACAGTAATATGTCCCTTTCCCATAAAGATGATGTCACTTTATTACTTAACTCCTTGATCATATGTATAGATTAGCTATTGAATATATTGATTTGCCTTCACTTCGATTGGTTTGTACTGTTGTGATCTGAACGGCACAAGAGTGTTGGAGCAAAGCTTGGAACAACAGAGACCCAAGGAAGCGTTCATAAGGTATGTCCATGATCCTTGCCTCTTAGTTCATTCAATAGTCTAGATCTAGGGAAAGTGTATTATTCTGTCTTGTTTTGTTCTAGATCCAGGTGGATCTAGGGAGATCGGTTTGTGTCCGCACTTATGGATTAATCCTGAAACAAAATTGGCGACTCCACTGGGGACTATTCCCTTTTTCTTTATGGTTTTTTGAATTTTCTGTGGCCATTTGCTCTATTTTCATTATTCTCCTGTTTTGTTAGTCTCTAAGTCTTCAGGATATCCTGATAGACTTACTGGGTTCAGAAGCCTTGGTCAATTTTGCCTTTGTTTTCAAAATTTTTGTTATCTTCAGGAGTTATCGCACTACGTCTAACTGCAGCCTGCGAGAATCAGTCAAGTTCGCACTCTGCAGATAGGGTCCAGTGTGAACACCTCGCACCTTTCTCTAAGGTTGCCTGCGAGAATCCTATCTTCTCGCACTGTGTTACATTGCTTGCCTGCGAGAAAGAATTTTAAAAATTTTGAAATTGAGTTTTGATTTTTTCAACTGCTCAGATCTGTTGAATTACATCTTTTTGGCTTATTGGATCATTGATTTACATATCTCTTGCTTTAGTTTGCTTGCTTCAACTGCTCCAGCTTAGGGTTTCAAGGTTTTTCTTTCCCTTTGTAGCTTGACTTTATTTTCTTGGCTCTTATTGGCATTTTCATTCTCTCTGAATTCTGGAGTTGAGTGTGTCTGATTGGATGAGAACCAGTGATTGGTTGAGAGTTAAGTGTTTGGTGTTTCTCATATGCTTGTTGGTTCGAAAGGGCATTTTCATTTGCATTGAGAAAACTCATTAGTTTTCTTTTTGTTTTTACTTTCATTGAAAGTGTTGGTTGGGTTGTTATCGTTTGATTCTTTAGGATTTGATTTTCTTTTCTCGTTTATCAAAGTTCTTCTTGGAAAGTGAACAACAAGTTTTCTTTCAAGATTTTGTTTTTGTCTTTTTGAAAACATTGAAAATCAAATTTTAGAGTTTATTGAAGTATTTGAAAAAGACACATAGAGATTGTTCTTTGACAAATGATTGTTTGCATTGACATCTGAAAGGAAATCGTGCATGGCATTGTAGTACAGAGTTGATTTGGAAAATTTTCTCTCTCTCCCATAAATAGGATTCATGGAATGAAAAAGATTATATTTCATCATTATCCTTGCATTATTTGGGTCAGAGTCATACATCATGAGTTTCACTTCCATTACCTTTAAGTAAACAACATCTCTTAAAAACATTGCGTAATATTAAAATTTATCTAGTAACGCTTTTCTAGGGCTCTTTTACACCAACATTTAGCTAGGCTAGTGCTTTGGAGTAGGAAGAAAGATAACACTCTCCAAAAGCTCAAAAACACACAATAGCATCTTGAGTTAGGGAGTGTTAAATTCCATTTGCTGCATATTGTCCTGGGAAGCCCTTCTAACATAAGGGTCAAGCACTAGGTCGCATTGGTGTTGGTAGAGTTACTAACCCTGCTTTGTTGACATCGGTGTAAAGATTGCACGTATTACGAGGTTCACTCACGAGGTATACCCACAATGATGAGTGGAAGCCTTTTGAGTTGATTTCGGGCTAGATACCCTGCCCTTGCATGTGGATCGGACTGATGACTGTTCCCCCAAGATATACTATTGTTTTTGGTGACCTTAGTGGACAATCTCTCTAGGTTCTTACCCAAGGTGACTGTGGAGGGGAAAGTCTTCACGGTACCTGGAATTGACATTGATCAAACTCACTCGAGCTCCTTGGAGGGTATACCCACGATTATGTGTGGGAGCTTGCACCAGGGCGTAAGTCTGTTAAGCAGGTCGTCAATGTAACTTTTCCACCCTAGCCTCGCCCCTTCTCGTCTCGTTGTTGTGACGTTGGATTTCATCACCAACTAGTGGCTTCGATATTAGAAGGTATTGTATGCTTGGTGATTGCTTCCTAGATTTTCCTTACTAGTGTGTGTTGTTTGTTTCTCGAAGTTGACCATAGAATTTTCTTCGCAGAGCTTGTTACTTGTTTACAATTTCTCCCCCATGACGTTCACATAGGATGCAAGGTTTATCTTCAGAACATCCGGACGCTTCACAACCCTTGCATACAGCAACACCTGAGGGTACCCCTGAAGGTTCCCCTCATCAGAGTGAAGTCCCAGTTGTTACTTCACCACACGTGGACACAAGTGAAGTCCAAGACGTTTCTACACCACCTCCACGGGTAGAACGCAGTGATTCTCTAGAAGATTTTCAAATTACCAATACTAGAGAAGACTATCGCATTCCTCGTGGTGAACGACCTTTTGTGCAATTAAATCCTCCTGAAGAAACAGTTGTTACATCTTCTGAATCAACCGTTGGGCCTTCTCACGGTGTAGTAGGCCAAGATCCTTTTTGGTCAGGTGATTTTCGACGAGTCCTTTTTGGTACTGAGTCACCTCCAGTTTACGAAATCAACCCTCCAGTATCTCCTGAGACAAAAACTACACCTGCAGCGACCACTTATCAATTTGTTCTCCCTCCTGAGATGGCCCATCTCGCGAATACTATGAGTGTCCAAACCTAGGTTACTGCAGCTACTCTTGCTCCTATCAATACCCAGCGAATACCTGATGTCATCCCAACATTACCTCCTGGTTACCATGCGTTGAATGCTTTGTTGAATGCTTCCAATCCAACACCTCCGCAAACCCCAGCTAGTTCTTCAGGTGGTCCTCCTTTTCCTGGGTATCATGTTCCTCATTTTATTCTGACACTCCCACCTTTTCCTTCTGGCAATCCTAATCCTAGTGGCACTATCCCGACTGTTGCAACAAACCCACAGATTCCTGTTGGTGGACAGGGTGGTATGGTTCCTTTTCCTTTTCCCAGGCACAACACAGTTACTACGCAACCTATGGTTGGCACACAACTTCCGGGTGGAACTATACCTACGGTAGGGGGACCCACCTCACCTTTTGGACAAAATATACCCCCTGAATTGGCCCAGTATTGGAATCAGCTTCTACAAAACTTTCCTCAAAATGCTGGGGGGCAGCAAACTATCCCTACCATAGGCCAACCGTATCCAAGTATAACCAATCCTATTTGGGGTTCGGGTCAAACTACTCAACCTCAGGTCCCTACTCAAACTCAAGGTTACAATCCTTGGGGTTATTATCCTATCCGGCCACCACCGAATCAGCCAGGGCCTTCCCTCTATGGACAGTCTGCTTACAGTCCTACTGGTTTGCCAACAGGGATTCCACCCAAATCCATCAGTACCCGCAAGTAAACCGACAGTTTCCTTTTCTTGCTACCTTGGATTTGCTAGATTTGTCCATGATTCTAAATGATCCTATTCGTCACTCTCCCAAATGGCCTACTATTCCTGCTAAGCTTCCATCGGACATTCCAAAATTCGATTGCAAGGCGGGAGAGGACCCAAATAATCATCTCATGACTTTCCATTTATGGTGTTCATCCAACTCGTTGATGGATGACTCCATTCGTCTACGCCTTTTTCAACGAACCCTTACCGGTTCGGCTGCGAAGTGGTACATTGAATTGCCATGAGGTTTCTTTACTGATTTCAACACCCTAGCTATGGCTTTTCTCACACATTACTAGTTACTGATCCGTTACGATACTGGGACTGAGATCTTGACTTCCTTCAAACAGAGTAAGGGCACTCATATATCGGACCATATCAGTGAGTGGCGAAGGAGACGTCGTCTCATTAAACTCGAACTCCCTGATCAGTTACTGGCAGAATGGTTTACGAAATCTTTCGTGAACAAAATTGGTAAAGACATTGCTATGGGCGGTGTTGTTACAGAGGAGCAGGCTATAAG
Organism: Picea mariana; assembly: GCA_032191745.1. NCBI lineage: Eukaryota > Viridiplantae > Streptophyta > Pinopsida > Pinales > Pinaceae > Picea > Picea mariana. The sequence goes on along the minus strand of JASDQU010100033.1, from coordinate 279,073 downwards.
TCGCGCTCAGTATCTTGATCTCGTTTATTCGCAAACGGGAACACTTTACAATTTACTACCTGAACTACCTCGTCCTAGTACTTCCAGCACCGGCACTTCAATTGCTCTAGCTGCCTCGCATGCAGCTGATGGTGTGATTGGTACTGCTCAAATCCACTCACATTATGTTTCAACTACAACCCCTAAATCCACATCTTCTAATGTTCAAAGTGCTCCGTCTCCTGCTCCTCCCGCCGGTAAAACCTCTGAGGTGAACGCTGTTCAATCTACCCCGACCGGTAAAAATAAATCAAAGAAAAGGAGAGGCAAGAATAAGGAGAGTAAAAACAATAATCAAAATGAGCAAACTAAAACCCCTCCTGTTCAAGATCGGGATAAGCGTAAACCACACTACCCTTGCCTTATCTGTGGTGACGATCACTACACGAAGGATTGTCCTCGACGTGCCGAGGTTAACAAGTTCCTTCAAGGAACACCAAAATCCTCTAGGTCAGTCGTCTTGTCTCAACCCTTCCCATCTCAGCAACAGGCCTCCTTGGTCATCCATGACAAACCATCTACTTCTACAACATCATATGTCTTGATGTGCACCGGTGATTCTAAGAACAAGGACGTTTCCATCGCAACTAGAGCCAAAGATTATTCTCCATCTAAGGAGAAGGTTGACGATTTACCTCCTGATTTGGTACAGCCCTCTCCGCCGAATCCACCTACGAACGGTCCTCTTCATCTAGAACAACCGAGCCTTGATACAGTCCTACGACCCTCGAAAGGTGTCGTTAAGAAATAGGCATTCAATCCTCATGCTCGTGCAGCCTAGAACTATAGCATTGTAGAAGATTTGGCCCAAGCACCTTCAGTGATGTCTGCCCTTGAAGTCCTTCAGTCTTGCCCTGCACAACGAAGGGCTCTATTGAAAGCTATTGGTGGAATTGATCCAACAGATACAAATTTGATAGTATTTTACTTGGAAGACCATATTCCAAGGTTACCCCCAGAGCTTGCATTTCAGATACAAGTTATTGTCTCAGACAAGAACATCTACTGAACTGTTATTGATGAGGGTGCCTCTACGTGTGTAATGTCTTTTACTTGTTGGAAAGCCATTGGCTCTCCTCCTTTAACTGAATCACAAAATACTTTGAAAGCATTCAATGGCTCGGGTTTTAAGCCTTATGGTGTTCTTCCCTCGTTGCTTATTACTCTCAAAGTTAAGACCGTCCAAGTTGAAGTGGAATTTTTCGATGCTCCCCTAGATTATAATCTTCTTCTTGGTCATAGCTGGGTCAATTCTATGCGCGCTGTTGTGTCAACACTTTTTCGTGTCATACGATTTCCTCACCAAGGAAAGTTCGTTACAGTTGATCATCTTTCCTTCTTTAATTCCAATACTCGCACCGGCAATGTGTCGTTTATAGCTAAAACCCCACCGGGTTACGAGAATGTTGGAGTCGGTCTTTTAAAAGACTCTTTGTTAATGGGTACTTTTCCCATACCACCACCACCCGATATTCTACGCCCGTCCGTTGCTTCTATTAATATGATCTTCATTGTTCCTCATGAGCTTCCAGTGACTGTCGACCCTTGGATAGTCCCTGATCCTGGAGATCATACTCGTTGCGACGACGTCATGCCGTTAAGTCTGGTTGAGTCTGCTTATCATGCGATTCAATCGGCAACACCTTCTACACCCTCCCTTGAAAAGTTGTCTCCTGATCCTTTCCGTGTCGTCTTTCCCACTGACGAGATGATCATGTCCGTCATGGCTGACACACATTGGGACGATGGGTATCATCATTCCATACTGTTTCTGGAACAACACACTCTCGAGAACTACCAATGGATTTCGACTCCATCAACCGTTGTTGTTATATCGACTGTTCCCGGATCTACACATGATGTGTTTGTGGAAGGGAACCTCAGTAATATTTCTCCCACGATACCCATTGACATTTCAGTTAAACTTGGGATAGTGGAAAATGTTCACATTGGAGCTTCGTGTTCTCCAGAGGAAATTGTCACCTACACTACTTTGTTCAAAGAATTTCATGATATCTTTGCCTGGAGTTACGAAGAGATGCTACGTATCGACCCTGCTATTGTTGTTCATGAAATTAAGACATACCCCGGAGAAAAACCAGTCCGGCAATGCTTCCGTCCTATCCATGCACGTAAAGCGACAGCTATCAAACTCGAAGTTGAAAAACTTCTCAAAGTCGGTTTTATTTATCCTGTGGCTCTGACAGAATGGGTCTCTAACCCTGTATCGATTGATAAGAAAGGTGGTAGTATACATGTTTGTGTTGATTATCAGGATATTAACAAAGCCTGTCCAAAGGACAACTTTTTGACCCCTTTCGTCGATCAGATCATCGATGACTGTGCCAGCAGCGAAATCTTTTCTCTCATGGATGGATTCCCCGGCTATAATCAAATTAGCATCGCTCCTGAGGACCAACATAAAACTGCTTTTATTTGTCCTTGGGGTACTTTCGCCTATAGGAAAATTCCCTTCGGTCTTAAGAATGCAGGTGCTACGTTTCAGCGTGCTATGTCTTATGCGTTTCATGATATAAAGCATATCGTTCAACCTTATTTGGACGATTTGCCAGCTCATTCTTTACGTCGAGTCGATCACCCCAATCATCTCTGAGCAATTTTCGTTCATTGTCGGTTCTATCGCATTCGTCTAAACCCTCATAAATGCATCTTTTGCGTAGAGTCCGACCGTCTTCTCGGTTTCATTTTTTCACGTCAAGGGATCCGGGTAGATCCTATTAAGGTTGAGGCGATTCTCAATCTCCCTCCTCCTTCACTACGCCAGTTACAAAGTTTGCAGGGGAAAGAAAACTTTCTTCGTCGCTTCATCCCGAATTACGACGAGATTACTCGTGGTTTTACACATCTTCTAAAGAAAGGTTTAGAGTTTGTCTGGGATAAAATTGCCAACAACGCTTTTGAAGCTTTGAAGTTGTCCCTCACGAAAGCTCCTCTTCTTTTCCCTCCTGATTATAGTCGGGATTACTTTCTTTATCTAGCTGCCTCCGAGTATACCATTGGCATGGTTCTAGTTCAAGAGGATGATAAGGGTGACGAACATGTTATTTATTACTTAAGTTGAAATCTTTCATCAACTAAGATCAAGTATCAACATGTTGAAAAGCTGGCTTTGGCTGCTGTTCAAGCGGTTCAACGTTTTCGCCACTATATTCTTTCCAGGAAAACTACAGTGATTTCACATTGTAACCCCATGCAACATATATTGACACGTCAATTGCTGGGGGGCAAGTACTCAAAGTGGATTGTCATTCTCCAGGAGTTCGACTTGGAATTCGATCGCGCCACGTCGAAGAAATCCTTAGTTTTTGCTGAGTTAATTTGTGATTTTCCCCACTCTGCCACGGAAAATGTAGTATACGATTTGTTACCTGACGAATCACTTTTCCTTATCAGTACTGACGATATTTGGTATGGAGATATCATTATATATCTCCAAACTCAAACTTTCTAGCCTGCTTTGTCTAGTGCCGAACGTCGTCATGTTCGTTATCAAGCACGTCACTATATTATCCTCGGGGATACTCTTTACCGTCGAGGCATTGACTCCGTTTTTGGACGTTGTTTGACTTTTGAGGAAGCTGAGAAAGATTTGAATGACTTCCATTCTAGAGCATGTGGTGGTCATATGTCTGGGTATGCTACTTCCCAGAAAATATTACGTGCAGGATATTTTTGGCCTTCCTTGTTCAATGAATGCATTACTACTGTTCAGAAGTTTCATGCCTGCCAGACCTATAATCAGAAAATTCAGTCGCATCCTGCTCCCCTTCATCCTGTGGTCTCAGTAGGTCCTTTTGCAAAATGGGGCATTGATTTCATGACATGTCACCCTCACTCGGCCGGGGGGCATGGTTATATAATTGTAGCTGTTGATTATTTTACAAAATGGGCCGAGACAATGCCAACATTCTATAATACTGGAAAGACTGCTGCGTTATTTCTTTTCAACCATGTCATCACTCGTTTTGGTGTTCCTCAGGCTATCGTTACCGATCACGGTAGTCATTTTAGGAATTCTCTGATGTCTGAACTTATGGAGAAGTTGGGTCTTCGTCACGATAGCTCAACACCCTATTATCCGCAGGCTAATGGTCAGGTCAAAGCTATCAATAAGATTTTTATAACTATGATTCGACGGATGATAGGAATTCATAAAACCAGCTACACACAATGTTGTTTTCAGCATTGTGGGCATATCGGACATCTGTTAAATCCACTACAGGGTTTACGCCTTTTCGATTAGTTTATGGCATGGAAGCCATTCTGCCAATAGAATGTGAGATACCTTCTTTGAAGCTAGCTGTAGAACTTTTACCCAATACTTCTGCTGAAGAGGAACGTCTGTTGTATCTAATGCGATTAGATGAGACTCGTCATGACGCTACTCTTGTAATAGAAGCCCAGAAGAAATGTGTTAAGGCACAATATGATAAACATGTCAAGCCTCGTGTTTTCTCTGAAGGAGATCTTGTTCTTCTGTATGAACAAGATAAAGATGTCTTAGGAGCTGGGAATTTCGAACCAATGTGGAGTGGTCCTTACATTGTTCACAAAGTTTTGGAAAAAGGAGCGTATGAGCTAGTTGATTATGATGGTATACCTTTGAGTGAACCCAGAAATGGGTTATACTTGAAGAAGTACTATGCATAAGTCATTTGTGCACAAGTACTTGTATTTTATGTATCATACTTTGTGTGTGTTACTTTAGTTTTCTTTTGACGTTATCTGGTCTCTGCCCTTACGAGACGTTGTGTTTGATTGCCAGATGTCAGAGTATTCACTACCTTATATTGGCTTCGCTGATGGTGCTAGCCGTAGTATTCGGAACCTAGCTTCCGCTGCATGGGCAATCTATGCCCCAACAAACGAACTTATATCTTTATGAGGTGTATGTCTTGGCCGAGCAACCAACAACATCGCAGAATATAGCGCCGTTATTGAATTATTGGTTGATGCTATCTCTCTTGGAATTCGTCATTTGGTTGTGCGACTTGACTCGAAGCTTTTAGTACTACAGCTAAGTAATGTCTATTCTATTCGAAGTCCTACTTTATTAAGGGTATATTTGCGGATTCGCCTCTTGGAACGGTATTTTGATCACATTGAATATCAACATATTCTTAGATGTCTTAATACATTAACAGATGCTTTAGCTAATTATGTATTGGACAGACATTTAAATCATTTATAAATCAAACACATCACAATTCACACAATGTAAAGTAAACCGGTAGAAGCCGTCTGTATATATATAACGATCAAAAGAGTTTGTTTTTACAAAATGTTTGTCCGAAGACCAAAATATCAAAATTGAAGCTTCTAGCTTCTACATAGTGACATCAAGAATGATGTTCACGGTAACACACTACTGCCCTAGCTACTCTACGGAGCAGTCGACCCATGGCTACTGAAACCCCTACAGTATGACGTTGATCGCGTCGTGGAATCTCTTCGAGAGTCATATATGGAATGTCGGTAGTCAGGCCCTCTAAATTATGCTCCACCGTCAGATAATCCTCGGCGTAATGTGGTACTGCTACTGCTGCCTCTCCTCGTCGCTGGATAGGGGAACTGCCAGCAGGTCTATATGGTCCAACGTCTATGTTATCAACAAATATTTGATGTTAGTCTTCGGGTAAATATATAACACAAAAACATTTAAATATGATAAAAATTCAAAAACATTTAAAAACAAAAAAATTGTGTACTTCTTACCGAGGTCTCCCCACTGAGCGTCCTCAAGTAGTGCTAGATCCGGATCTCCTCGAAAATCCAACCCGACATATGCGTAGTCGTCCACCATCAGCATCTGGTTCTGCAACTAGTCAAAGAAAATATCATCATATTTGACGATAGGTCCTGCCACGTGTCGGGCCATGAGCCGACACCACCGTAACATCCTTGGATCCATAGGACCCAGAAAGTGCCACTCATCCTGAAGTCTAAGCACAGGGACCCTCTCTAGGAAGAAGGACACTAACAAAGACCCATATCCAAACTGTTTCAGATCTCCACGCCTGCACTTAGTCAACTGTTTTTTAATATTGCTCAATACTGCATTAGCCTAGTTAAATACCTGGGGCTCAGTACACTCAATGGTGTACTGGAAATATCTCTGCAAAGCCATATGTGGAGCGGCACTTCCAGCCATCCGAGCAATGGTAAAGAGAATAGTGCAGAGAGTCAAGTCAGTTACTCCCCAAATTGCCACTTTCCCTTTCTTTCTTTCGGCCTCAGGTATGCAATATTGGTTGCAATATTCACTCATTTTTAAACCCCCTGCTCTGCTGTTGGTCAAACTGACATAGGACCCACGCCTGGATAATCCGGTCAAGAAATATATGTCCTCGATGTCAATAGTCAATGTATGATCTCCCACAATGAAAACTTGCTGGTCCGGATCCCACATTCGGACTAGGTACTCCAGCAATCGAACTTGGGCTCTCATGCCCGGGATATGGAAGTATTTTAAGAGACCAAAGTCTCTTAGTGCAGCTATGGTGGGAGGATGGTTTTCAGCGTTTACGTTATCCTCCTCGTGCTCTCGTTCCTGCCACTCGAGCACCATGATTGTAGCTATTTACCTGCATAAGAAACATACAAACATGGTTAATTGTCTTATTCATGAAATAAATTCTTTCTATTGGCTAAACGTTGCTTAAATTTTTGAGTTATGCGCTATTCGCAGGTGCCCTACTATGCACAGTGCAAACTTATCGCAGGCGGCTTAAGGCCCACTTGTGAGAACGAGTCATTCTCACAGGTCCCGTATGGGCCGCCTACGAGAATGCCTCCACGCAAATAGGGTTCAAAAAACTAGTTTAAAAATGAACTTTTTACCAATGAAATCGAATTTTTAAACCATGAAAAGATAAGGAATGAGGAACTTACCAAAATGCTGCTAACGGCTCGTCAAATGATCACCTATAGCTCCCAGAAATCGATGCCGAATGCAGAGGGTAAAATGAGGGTTTTGGGAACTCAAATGGTAGAAGTGTGAAATGATATGGTAAATTTAGTTATTTACTCATTTTAATTACTTTTTACTATATCAAATGTGGGTTTTTTATATTTATTTATCATTTTAAACTAATCACTAATGTGAAAATGAGTGAAATGACTTACAGGTGCGAAACAGGGATGATTATGAACAAAATTTTTCTCTGGTGTGGTGTGATTTTAATTGCTTGTTATGGTTTTTACATAAAACCCTCGAGCGCCTTTTGTCCGTTCTTGCGCTTGTAAAAAATATAAGAACGTGACCGAGCATTGTTTTATCACTTTTTCGGGCTCGCTGTGGTTATACGAAAAAGGAACCCCTCTGGAGTTCTCTTTAAGCTCTTTTCAGACTCTCTAAACATGAAAAGATTGCCGAGCGATCTTGCTATTTTCATGCTCGCTAAATTATTTGAAGTGTGTGTCCTTCGAGCGATAGTTTGACCCTTTTTTGGTCTCGTTGGACTATTGTACAAAAAAGGAACTGAGAGAGTTCTCTTTTAAGTGTTTTTCCAAACTCTATAATCTTGAAAAACCTTCGAGTTTACTATCTCTGGACTCGTTAAATAAACATTGACAGACCCGTGATGGGACCGAACCACTCCTTCCTAGGGTTCATTAAAAATACTCCGAGGGACTCGTCCGAAGGATGAGCTTATATCAACAAGCATATGTGATCCTCTTCAAGATTGTGTAAAAATAAAGAGGTACTTGCCAGAAATGGTGGGGGAAAATTTGGGAAAGGGATATGTTTCATATTTGTATTGATTGGCAGTAAGTGTCGCTCTTGAACATGACACCCCCTATTCATCATTTGAAGCCGGTTTGGGAAATTGATTTGTCTCTCATTCGATTTGATAACAAGGTCTTTCCATGTGTCATTTTTTAGTCAATGCTGCCAAATCCTCGGACTTGTCATTCATATGTTCAAGAGCAGTCCGTCTAAAACCTCTATTGATTCGGCCATCTGCAGTTATCCATTCATTCCGTGTCGGCCTTCCCTGTGTCCAAAGTCCAATTGCCACATACTCTGTTTCACTTTCAAACTCAGTTACTCATTTCGTGTCATTGATGGGGGATACATCAAGGCCCTCCTGTGACAAGTTTTGTTTCGTCGACTTCATCACATTATCCAGAATCAAGACTTAGAAATTATTCAGTACCTTGGATCTTGCATGCCTCAATGGCAAGTTTCCTCGCTTTCGACAGTGGGTTTACATCATTGACCCCTGATTGGAAGATTTCGTCGGTTGTTCGACATCAACTCATTTATTCACCATCGATGGATTGTACTATAGTACCTTGGGAGTCATTGACATCAATGGTGATTTCCCTCGCACTTGTTAACGGTTACATCAATGACCGGTAATCAAGTGGTTTCTGCCATGTTCGAATTCAACACATGTAATCACATGGTTAGATTCGTACTTTGGGCGATGAGATTGAAGACCCTAGATTTTATCTTTGTGATCCAGGTTGCGATGGAGTATGTATAATTTGCAACACATATATCCACTGTGTATGTTTCGTGGCTATGTCGTCTTGATTGAAAATTTGTTGCATAGATCCATAGTGTATTCAGGTAGCTATGCTATATTGTGACAGCATGGATCCACAGTGTATGATTGGTGGCCATGACCTTTGTTTATGATGTCATCAGTCTATGATCTGAGTATGGGAATGCCTACCTCAGAATTGATATATATGATACTATGCAGATGCTTGATTGTTTGCAGGTTTTCGATTAGATGTGCTCTTGGTTCTTGACACACACATGCAGCTTACAAAGTCTATCTACTGTCACTGGTTCCACTCTCAGACTTTGGGGGGCATTCTGTTATCCACAATTTTGATCATTGTGATGATGTTATGATGATGGAAAATCAAGCTCTTCACTAAGAACACTTTCCTGAGAAAAGTTGCATTTGTCTGCTTCTAGAAATCATACTTTTGAGGGAGGTTCGCAGGCTACCTATATATTTTCCTGCGAGAATGCCTGATTCTCGCAGGCTGCATTAAGATGGAGTGTGAGGGGTTCAAACTGTACCTAACTATCAGGGTGCGAACATCTTCTAAAGGAAGGAAAAAGATAAAATCTCGAACCTTCTAGAAGGGAATCTTCTAGAAGGATGAGTTGGCATGCGAATGGTTATCTAAGTACTGGCTTTCCTGATATCTTGGGATCATTTCCTATCCAAGTAACTAATATATCTTCTCCTATATATTGAGGAGAATGATCATGGAAAAGGTTGGAAGCAAACTAGCAAGAGATTGATTGGAGAATTAGTGTAAGATTGTATGAAGGATTGATGCTACAGCAGCTAGAGACACTAGCAAGGTTATCAAAAGTGGTTGATTTTCTTCATGCATGAGCAAGTGTGTGTGTCAGAGATAGGAGCCATCGAAAGGAGATCTACAACATCAAGGATCAGGTTGTAAGTTTCACTTTCTATCAATTTAATACAGTAATATGTCCCTTTCCCATAAAGATGATGTCACTTTATTACATAACTCCTTGATCATATGTATAGATTAGCTATTGAATATATTGATTTTCCCTCACTTCGATTGGTTTGTACTATTGTGATCTGAATGGCACAAGAGCATTGGAGCGAAGCTTGGAACAACAGAGACCCAAGGAAGAATTCATAAGGTATGTCCATGATCCTTGCCTCTTAGTTCATTCAATAGTCTAGATCTAGGGAAAGTGTATTATTCTGTCCTGTTTTGTTCTAGATCCAGGTGGATCTAGGGAGATTGGTTTGTGTCTGCACTTACGGATTAATCTTGAAACAATTCGGACTGTGATCATGACCCGCGACTGCATGGGAGCGGGGAGAGAGAAAGAGCTAGTTTACGTTGGTCCTCCAAGGATGTTTAGGGCTTCTGATTCGGCAGAAGGCCAGAAAAATATGATTTAGGTAGTGGGTATGTGACAAAGTGGTATCAGAGCATGGTTACAACACTTGGCCTGCTTGGGCTCAGGTACGAGTCGCGTTAGAAGATATTGTTATCTGTGTTTTCTCTTTAAGGAGAAGGATTGCAGAATTAGACTGTAATCTGGAAATTTCTATAACCCTCTGTTAAAAAGGTAACTACTCTCATAGGAGTAGGGATGCACTGATCATTATTACTGATAAGATCTAAGTGCCAATAACAGAGGTGGAATAAATTGTGCTATGAATCTGCATGAGCCGGACAAGGGACATGAACTGATTTGTTCTACTTAAATGTAATGATGGCTACCTACTAAAGCAGGTAGAGTCTCTTGCGATTAAGATGGATGGTTAGGTAAGGATTAATACCCAAAGGAAGAACCCCTTCATGATTTGGAAAATTTGGTAAGGACTGGTAGGATCCTTAGAAAGTTATGACCACTGTATTATTAAGAGACTAAACCCTGAGCATATAATTCCCCATGATTGAGAGGACTAGTGAAAATATGTAGGGTCAGTTTTACCTAACCTATAATGGTTAGAATCAATAGTAAGGATAACCTGTTTGAGGAGTCCTTTGAGACTGTTGCTAATTCCCAAGAGTGACCCTTGTTGGTCGTTTCCATAAAGAGAGGGTAACACCCGTATGAGTTGGGACTATGAGATTAGTCCTGTAAGTAACTTAAAAATATCAGAAGATGTAGCAGGAGAAATCCTTCAGGAAAGAATTTTGAAGATTGGATGGGATCTAGAGTCAAGATCCATTCAGAAAGAACCGAAACATTTCAGGTTGTTCAATCTCGGGAAATAGCACACTGGTTAGTTGTGAGGAGATACTGGAATTTCACCAGACCAAAAGGCTTGGGAGAAGCAAGGAGAAATTCACGAAAGGATCATAGCCGTTGATCAAGGAACGAATTGGACCATTGATCGTCCAGAGAAAATTTTACAATTCTGGAGATCGAAGGATTCAAGGTTCTCCATAATAGAAGCCCCAAAGTCATGAAATGTGAAATCACGACATAATCACAACTGTCGGTTGGAGACTCGTTGGTGACCGTTAGACCTAATTAATCAGCAGGGAAGAAAAGGATGATAACCTCTCATCGCTCATAAGCTTAGGAGGAAAAATATCCATTAGATCGGAATCAATGAGAGCCGTTGATCTAGAGCTTCGAGGTTTTTTCTATGAGGAAAATGGAAGCATAGACTTCCCAAAGTCACACCAGGTAAATCACCGAGTTAATCAGGACTGATGATTGCCGAAGAGATCTAGACCATGGGATCCAGACTTGTCGACCCGCATAGAATAGAAGTTTGGGAAATGGTGGAGCGTTGTCCACAGATTCATCGAAATATGGGATCCTAACGCGTGTCTAAGAATTGACCTCAGATTTCGAGCGAAGGGTCATGTAGATGAAAGAGCCAAGAAAACCTTAGCCTTGGTCTTTCAGGTTTTCGGATTTCGGGAGTCAAGGAAAACAAAATTCCTCGCAACGGGAATTCCGAAATCGCGAAACGTGAAGCACCCTTTAAATTTGGATCGTGGTCACTGCCGATGGTTGCGTGAGGATAGGGTGTAAGCTAGTATGATGAATAGTGCATGAGTTTAATGCACCAAGGAGCTTCCTATTAAGAAGCCTGATACTCATACCAGTAAGGTACGAATGATATATAGAGCGTGCAAGTAATGCACATGTATGATGTAAGAGTATAAATATACTAAAGGCCCAACATGATGGACCTAGTGAGTGAAACGTGAGGCAAGACTTACACTTTCCAAAATTGAATGAATACCATGGATGCATGGTTGACTCTGTTCTGAAGAGTCGTGAAGGATCTATCTTGAAGGATAGCTGAAAGGGGATGTACTCCATATCCCCAGGAAAACCCAGTACAATTAAAGGAAAGAGTAAATGAGAAAGGATGCTCTGTTGTCATGATAAGAGGCAAATTCTTATGTCTTTATTGACCACATGAGAAGGATGGTGACCAATCCTGAGATGACTGAATTTAAAAATAGAAATGTATGTAGGCTATGAAGTATACCTATGATAGCTACATGCAAGCTTAGGATTGTGAAAGTGGTTGAGAACATCATAGATGTAAATTAACAAGGATGCATGTTTATATTCCTTAAGGGGAATATTTGGTAGACCACAAAAAGGCAAACTCAAGGTTGAGGCCATCACAGTGGTGATGGATCTGCAACAAGGAAGTTGCAGGATTGAAGGAGTTCCCAGTGGAAGAAATGTACAAGGTCTCTGTCAGAGGAACAGAGTCACAACCCTGATGATTGTTGAAGGATTGGACAATGGGTTGCAAGGCTTGTCCATGTATAAGAATCCTGGATTACATTTTTGGAAGAATCATGTAAGTAATAGAGGACTAATAACCGAATATTGACTATTCTAATAACCTAATGGAAGTGTGTAGGATGCACATGTTCCTGATTCATTGTGAGTAGATAGTTGCTATTAAATCATGTTGAAGTATCCTAAGAGTTAGGATGGGCCTAAACCAGGGCTACTCAAAAAAAGAGCAGTTGTGGAAACCAGTTTGGCTGATAAGAGGCCAGTAAACCCTTGAGTATGATTAACTGAATAATTGGGTACGTTTAATTGATACGGCTTGGTTGAAGCTGTGATTAAGGAAAGGCAGTGAGACCTTAGAGGTAGCTTGACTTGACTGAAAATCCCCAAGCGATGTAGAAAGAATTGGAAGAAGGGGAGAGCCCTCAATTCCTTCCTTGACTATGCATCACGCTTCTAGGGGATGAGGAAACCAGTACATTGATGAACGAAAATGCTTTGACACCATAGTAATGATGGTTGTAATTTTGTGAAAACAATTGAGAACCCTTATGATACACTCATGAAAAACATTAAAGATAATGCGATGAAGTGCATACAGATATGCTAGACATGCCTGAAAATGTTTTTTTTTATTAATTAAGCTCTATGATATTTGTATTTCAATTTCATGATGATTAATATGCCTATGGTGTATGTCATGTGTAGAAAGGAATAATACTGGAACCGTTGAGGGAGACAGTTGCCCATAATGAACGACCTCAAGTAGAGGGTGACCATGGAAAGGCTGTGGTCAAAATATTGTTGATGGGACTGAGGAAATCCCACTAAAGTACTACTGATAAGTTAGAGGACAGAGAAAGGGTGCAAGCAGCCAAGAACAGGTATAAAGGTATTCGTGCATGTGTGGCACAGGGTATGAAGGGATTTGGTAAGAACCCCTTCCGAAATATTTATTATTGCATGTTATACCTGAAAAAAAAAATTTGAAAGGGCAGTTGTATGCCTTGGATACCCGAGTAGGGTATAATTCGGGGAGGATGACCTGAATAATGGAGGCACGAACCTATGGTACTAAAATATCGATTGTAACCTTCGGAAGAATTCATGAACTGATATGTCATGAACACATGGACCAGTCAAGGAACGATTGGAAACAAAAGTGCTCATAGATAGCACGTTGCTTGGAATTGCTTCCAGGAAATGCATATTTGCATAAAAGACAAACAATGGATTCCTCATTGAGGAAGGAGGACCTTCCAACATTTTTACTTACAAGGTATAGGTGTTAGAGAAAAAAAAAAACAAATGTGGGTGGCCATGAGTGTTGGCACCCTGAATATTAATGAAGGCATAATGTGTGGGAGCATTCATGCGAAACTTTTAAGTTTAATATGTACTAATTTGGGGTCGTGATCGGCCTATAGCAGGGAGCGTGGATCCTGTTTTAAGAATGAATGAAAAATGACTAAA
>JASDQU010100033.1:203944-262456 GCA_032191745.1 Picea mariana | reverse complement strand
CATAGAGAATCTAACCATTTTGCTTGGCTGATTGAGGAATGAATTGCAGGAAGCAGAGGGTCATGGATATGGCAGTAAGGTAAGCCCATAGGAAAGACCGATTGCCTGCTGGGCCAAACTGCAAGGAATGGTATTTCCTTTTGAGGAAATAATTTAATCATTAAGTATGCACAATTATGAGATTGTTATGACGATGTAGTAAAGGTGCAATAAAATGTATATGCATGGAAAAGCTAATAGGTTGTTTGGCCAATTGAAGTTGAAAGTGCAGGAAGCAAAAGGGGTCTTGGATATGGCAGCATTCTAAGCCCATAATGAAGTCCAATTGCCTACTGAGACAAACCATTATGGGAAGGAAAGTCCATAATTATGAATTTGGCTCCTGTGTGGAACAAATATGAAAACAAATCGTGAGAATGGACAAATCTATGGGTGACAGGTTTGCAAATAAAATTTTGAAAGTTAGAATTGATAATGATGTCTTATGAATTTTGTATACCTATGATACAGGTGAGAAGAAAAGACATGTTCAGAAAGGAACAATTGAAGGCTGTCAAAACTGAAGGTGAGGAACATGACTAGTACTGAGCCATGAAAACCCTGTGATGAGTCATGATCGCCTGAAATAAATTTGTGTTGAGGTAACACCAGCCGAAGGGATGCCTCGACAGAGCAAGTACGAGGGATGCCTCGACTATAAGACTCGATAGAGTCTCTAAAATTATTCCTGTGCGAGAAAACCTTGGCAGGGAAATATGGATCGCCCGAGGGACTGTATAACAGTGAAGGGGATGCCTAAGCCTGGGCCTGGAGGGTGAGTGACCGCAAGGAAGAGGAAACCTTAATAATTTTTGAAAAACTATTGGAATTATGCATCTAACGGGTACGTCAAGGAGGACGATGAGCATGGATAAAAACATTACCATGTGGATACAGATCCATGAACTGCACAGATAAGTATTGTGCTAAGAATATGAAATTTTCTTTTTCTTTTGAAATTTTGAACATCAGTAAGATGTTTTTGCACAAAATTGTGAATTAATGTGCTTGTTGTTCAGGAATTATTGAAGGAATATGACGAACATCAAGACTTCTGAAGTGGCCGAATAAGAAAGGCATGACATGTGTTTTGAGAAAAAAAACACCGAGGACAGTGTTCCTTTAAGGGGGAGGGAATTGTAACACCCTGTTTCCCCTAAATTTGTAATAAATCCTAATATAGGAATTACCATGCTAAAGCATGATGAAAATGTGAATGTATGATGTGAATGGACCTTATGAATAAGGTTTATGAATGTAAATAACATTATGAATTTATATTGCAGGACTACTGAGAGGGGATGTGCTGAAAAGAGACCACGATGGCGGTGGAAGGCACCTGGAAAGGTTGCGTTAACTTCCACCGAGGATTAATACCGTATTTGGACTCCACTGGCCCAAAGAACCAAAAGTGGCTTGCTGGCCCTGAATTAAATGCCTCGTAGACTGGTAGGTAGATGGATCCTCAGGAATTAATGAGGGATGGGGAGGTGAACTGCCCATCCGTAGAGCCATCATGACTGGCCAGTGCGAGGGTAATCGCGCCACACACAACCTCGCAAGAGGATAAGGTGTAGGGTAGAAGCGATTGGGGGGAAAATTCGAGGGGAGAATTCTGGCATTATGCAGAGTGAGTGATAGCAGAGAGGAAGGATTGCAACCTTTGCTCTTGGTCACTGGAAAATAGGGACGCAGTCTCACAACATCGTGGTCTCAGCTCGGGGGTGGCTAGTGGTAAATCCGCTAGGAGTCGCTACGCCTATGGTTGGGTGGAAACAAGCACCCCTCTCAGCAGTTGCTTAACCCTGGTGTTATTTCTGATAAGTGTTTTTCCTCTGGCACCTTGAAATATATGTATTTTGATAATTATACTCATAAGCTGCGGAACTGTGAATGTTTTCATTTTAAGAATGTTTGAGTAGTATTTTGATCAGTACTAGTAGTTGTATATGCTTATAACAGAAAAACCATGCATGGCTTATGTTGATAAATGAATTTAATTATGCATAATTCAAACCAAGTCAGGCTTCCAGTCCGTTTTTTACCCATATCTGTCACCAGGGATGCCCCAGAATAGATCTCTTCACAGAGATTCCCTCCTTCGAAAGGTTTACCAAGAACCTGGAAAAAGGACTTGGCTGTGCAAGTCTTAACAACCCTATACAAGGAGGAATGACCCTCTTAAAATCCTGAAGTAGCAGCGTAGGGATAAGCATCGAACAACAGACGAGATTTCGTCAGAAGACCCATGGTCATTCACGACTGTTAGATTGACGAAAGAAACAAGGGCATTACATACCTTGCCCCTTATTCTCTATCTTCATGAATAGCGAGGAAATCGAGATCGTAGACCCCCACGGTCCATGAGAACATCTGGACCGTTGATTTTTCCACATCCATGAAGTAGTGGGAGAGTGCACAAGGTGGGACAGATCTGAGCCGTTAGATCTTAGCTAGAAAAACCCGACAGTCATTGGATCTGCTAAGAGAGGCATGAGGGTTAAGCCCTCGTGAACAGGAGGTTGAAAGTCCCGACGAGAGGTGTGGCCATCGGGATATCGACATTTTTGAAATCGGGAGTCACAATGACATGAGGTCAAGAATTTTCGTAGTAAAAATCCCAGAATCAATATGAGCCGTCCATCATAGGAGGACACGTGGACAAGATCGGGAGCCCGTTGACATTTCGGAGATCGAAGGGACAAGATGTTGGAATATCTGAGTAGCGGAAACTCTGAAATTGTGAGAAGCGATCAGGACCACCCACCATAGGAGGATGCGTGGTGACAATCAGAGCATTTGGGAAAAGTCCCAAGAAGAAAGTCATCCATTGGGAAATTGGGAATCGTAGATTCGGGATTTTTGTTGACAAGAGTTTGGGACTTTCCATGGTGGAAAACTCGGAGTAGATCTGAGTCATCCGATTGATGGAGGCCACGTGTCGAGAGATTAACCGCAATGGGAAACCAGGGATCGAGGATTTGGGAGTCCCGAGATCGAGAGTCCGGACTCTCGTGATGATAAAGCCCGATGAATGGATGAGACTCTTTCGGAGGATCTCCGGGTCTGTAATGACCATTATATGTGGAGATGAGACGTCAACTTAAGCCAGGACGTGAATATGCTTTAGGATAAGCGGTGAGCAGATCTGGATGACCAGAGTCCACCCACCCAGATCTACGACTGAGGTTCCATTTCGGAGCCCCCTTACTGTTCTGCCTTTAGCAGTAGGGTGGGGGGTCCGAAATTGGACACGCAACTCTCGAACGATCGAGATTAACTCATCATGATCAACGACGCTCAAGTGGATTCCGACCCCCCTTTCCATTCTGCCTTTAAATGGGGGGGGGGTCTGGAATAGTGTGGTGTGTGAAGTGGGGCCCTCCCCTCTTGTCATGTCAACTACCACGTCGAGTTTCCCTTTATTCCACTTGTATTCCACTTAACCGTGCAATGAGGTCGTTTCTCATTGGCTGTTCTCTGGCCCTATTTGGATTCGCCCCATTGGCCGATCTCTAGCCCTGTCGAGATTCGGCGATTTCCAATTCAAACGACTCGACATCACTGTAGCACCGAGGTACGAAACCTTAAAGAGGTACTACGTTTATTAGGACTGTGATCATGACCCGCGACTACATGGGAGCGGGGAGAGAGAAAGAGCCAACTTACTCTGGTCCTCCAAGGATGTTTAGGGCTTCTGATTCGGCAGAAGACCAAAAAAATCTGATTTAGGTAGTGGGTATGTGACACATGATATATGTTGCAGAATATTTTGTTCAGTTCCTTTTTAATGAGAATGATGGAGGAAATCACATGGAATCGATGATTGGCATTACATGGGTTTTGCATTTTAATTTGTAGGAATGTATTGATTTGTCCCTTTGTTTTCTATTCGGATTTTCTGTAATGTAGGATGGTTTAAGTTCTTAGACTTCTTGCGCATAATGAAATTATGATGTGGTGAATGATTGTTAGATCTTAGATATTTTGTGCAATGAATTAATTGATGAAACTCTTGCACCTCAACTCAAGGCGATGGATTATTTTTATGTATGTGCTTAGATTTCCTTACGCAACAATTAAATACAGTCATTTACCTTGCGACTTCTTTTATTTTGTCATAGGATGGATTAACAACCTTTACTTACGTAATTAAATGTATTAATGAATGATGGATTAACAACTTTATTTGCACCATTAAATTTATTAACAAATGATTGTTGTAGACATTAGACTTCTTGCACGAATTGAAAATTGATATGATATACGATGAGTTATGCAATTGATTACTAGTGCTCCATGTTTAATTGTGAACTTGGATTGATGGATTACTAAATTGGGTTATCATAGATGTTTTTGATTTAGCTAGTTGCTTGGATTGATTGAGTTATTGGGATGTAGAAACCTCCTGGTTCTTCAGAAAAGTCACCAACGGTGAGAACTTAAATGCTTAAAATCAATTGGAACCCAGGCTTGAGTGTTTCTTATGTGTCCTGGAGGTCCTAACCTTGCAGGGTGGATTTTGCGAGTAGTATATTATGTGATTCTTGTGATTATATTTATGATCCTTATGATTCGTTATGTTTTCTTATGTTTTCTTGGTGTTATCTGATGTTGGTCCTTATGAGATGTGTTGAATGTTTAATATTTGTATTGTTATGTGTTGTTATTAAATGTTGAATGCAATGATGTTGCGATGCTAATAATTAATGTGTTAATACATCGAAATGTGGATCTTGGTTCATAATGATGATGTGTCAGAAATGTGTCGTAAATGATTATCAATGCATTAATTTTGTTTCATTAATATATGAGAATGATGTGTTGATGATGTTTCCATTAAGTGTGATGTGTATTTTCTAATGCAAAAGAAAACGTTGTGTCTGTTATATGACGCTTGTTGTCGTAACGACGGGGTCGTTACAATCTCATGTTCAATTGGCCTTGGAGAACTAATGTTTGTTTGTTGAAGAAACTATAATATTCACTAATTGTCTAATTGACTCATCTTGATCATTGAATTCCATATAGATATTCTCTCCTCACTAACATCTATCCAGTCATCATATAATGTTATGGATAAGCCTCCTGCCAATCCTTCAATACATGCATTCATCAACTATGAGCACATCTCCCTTCTTGGTCATCAATATATGTGCACTAATCAATGTATTCCATTCTAATCAATATGCTAGTTGACTTTGTCATTGATATTTCTATAATTGGTTTTTTATATCATACGTTCAAATTGATTCAATCAAATTTATTAGTTGAACCTACCCTATAAATTTATTCTATTTAATCCAATTTTAGATCAAACCTCCCATTTTTTAATATTTTTTTGGTCCCCAAAAATTATTTGGAGAAGATGAGAAAATATGTCCTTCACCTCCTTTAATAGACACCATTTTTCTCGAGTAGGAAGTTGGCCCCCACCGATCCTTCAATTCATGGATTTATCGAATATATTCTAGTTGATTTTGTCATTGATCTTATTATTAGTTAATAGACTTGGTTTAATCAACTTTCTTAATCAATCCTATATCTAGGGAAAAAACATGAATTTGGGTTCATATTTTGTGACAAAATGTTATTCAAACATATATTAGGAGACTCCAAAAATTCATGAAAATATTCATGACACGTTTTATGAAAAAAAGTGAAACACTACTACAATATATTCACTTATGCATTGTAAAACATCTATGTCAAAATTGAACAGTTAACAATGAAAAAGTTGGAGTTACTCAACAAGACTGTTTGGATTGTTTTATGAAAAATCAAGCAAAATACTAACCTAGATTCATATTTTTACCCTCTAGTCTCTAGATTTCTTCTTGTCAATTGTAACATCCCGCTCTTGCGAGCACATGGTTTTTACTTATTCTTTGAGGAAACTTGCAGGCAAGTGATCTAGTTATAGTTCATGGTTATTTTATTCACTTATGGAATCTTATGATGATGTTGATGGATCATGATTTTTGTGTTATTTTTTATATGCGTATTGACAAAGGCTATTGAAGAGTTTTCCCTGAGTGCGCAGGACATTGATAGAGTGTGGATGTCGATGGCATCAGTGGAACTCCTGAGACTTCAGATTGAGTCAGGGAGTGGATTGTATTGGTTTGAGTATTTCATTTATGCATATGTGACATATGATCGATTATAGCATGACTTTGTATATGGATCATTGACAGTGTTTCATTGATGGATGCATGATGTCGATTGCTTGCTAATATGACTCACATAAGGAGTAAAGGGGCCATGCACATAGACAAGATATTGAGGGAGAGGTGTGGAAACGTCCCTGTCACATCATAATAGCACTCCCTTCATGTCCTGAATTGTAGATTAACGATTACTTAGCTCAAGAGATCCATGATGACATGAAGAAAGACTGAGACAATTGCTCATGAATATTTCTAAGGGGCACACAATAAGGCATGGTCCTTATTCCTTAGAATCCCTTAGTCTCTCACAAGGTCACCCGAATGGAGTGTTGAATCTAGGGGTTGGACAACTACCAAAACCAGTCAAGGGTGAGTGGCACCCTTGGAGCATAGACTGCGTCTTGAAGGGCACGTCGCATAAATAAAAATTCGAGTCAATGAATCTAGGTGGCCTAGAAAACCTTGAGAGAATAATTGATTGAACCTTGTAAAATCTTTAGTAATGTCGGATTGATTAATTAATTAATTAATTAATTAAAGAATGAATTTAGTAATTGTAACCCCAAATGAAAGTCTAAGCCTATTCAAAAACTTAAGCCTAAGTCTAAGTTAGTAAGAATACCAAAACTAAATTATAAATTAATTAATAAGGGGATAAAGTAAATCAATTTAATAATTTAAGAAAAATAAAATAAACCTTAAGATTTATTTAATATGCTTATGTGCAAGAAATTACCAAATTGGAATTTAAGGTAAGAATGGAATAATGCTGAAGGGATGTGTATGCATAGAAATGAATCTAGAGTCTAGTTAACACTAGTCTAACTAAAAAAGGATCTTATTTTAACTCAACTCAGATTTAGTAAGGATTTAGTTATTAATTGGAAATAAAGGGAATAAACAGACAACTAAGAGTGATTCAAGGAGAGCTTTTAGGAAGGGTGAGGGAAATTAAATTTTATTAAAATAAAATTTGATTTTACTTGTGTAAATTGGGGAAAGGATGACAAGTGTAAGGTGGAATTAATTATATATTATTTAATTAAAAAGAGAATTAATTGTGCAAGTGGGGATGTGTCATGGGGAAATTCTATAAAAAAATGGCCTATATGAGGAATGTATCAGACTGGTTATCGAAAAAGTTATGTTGTAGAAATTTTGACTAGTTTTACTTGTGAGAGTTGGGATACCCAACTTGAGAGAGAGTGGTGGATCTACCTTGTGAGGCAATATTGGAGCTAGCGTATATTTTGGTTGTGTGAGTGGCCCCTTTGTGGCTCGGGGGGATGAGGGGGAAGAAGAGTACCCCTAGTGTTGGCTGGGAGGTACCAGTGAAGTCTCAACAATTAGCAAGAAGGAGGTCGGAAGGAATGCCAGTTGTCAAAGATCATATCAAGGTCATCTTCGTCGTCGGTTACGGTATTTTATGGATTCTATAACTGCATTGATTTTTCTTGTTTGATCTAGTGGTTATAATTTTTGTAGACTATGTAGAATCATGAAATTGTATAGACCAGCTCCTTGAGGGCTTATCATATATGAAGGAGAGATTGTATAATCAAGGTTTTTTCATTATGTAATATGTTGAAAATTTTATGATTGAATAGACCAGCTCTTGATGTTTTCGTAAAATCTAGAAGTGGATTCCTAGTGATTGCACTGTCATTGTCTTCTCAATGAAATAAATAGAAAATCTATGACAAGTTTTGCTCCTCCGCCCCTAAATCTAATCAATTTCTGCAGGCTCGTGATGGGAAGAAAGGTGGATTTCCTTTATCCTACCACAATAGAAGACCTGTTTGCTTCAAAGGGAGTTGATAGAGTTATTATGTAGTCCTAGCACTCTATAACGATAATCTAAAGAAATTTAAAATTTAGTAATCTAAAGCAAATTTAAAATTATACTCTTGTGATTTTTAGAATTTATGGATATATCCAAACATCAAATCAACAATCTAAGAAAATGGATCTGATTAGTGAATCCATTATGGTTTTCAGAAATGGGGGAAATTTATATGCTAGTTATTACACTCCATTCATATCATTCATTTTCCTTGTATAATCCAATGGAACCGCTGGGATATTGTTGGACATAGTGTCATTAATGTGTTTTCATTGATGTCAACAATATAAAGTATGCAGAGAATGAAAATGTCAGACAATATGCAGAGATAAAATCTCAGAAGGAAGAGCGCATTGTAGAAATTTCGTCGGAATGAAAATACCCATAGAAAAACTCCAAAGGATTCAAGAAAGAATCCTTCTCATTGGGATAGTTTTAAAGTAGTCGTGAAGAAATACATAATGTGAGTTGATAAATAATGATCTGAGATAAGTTGCATGGTGCTTAGTAGCGAGCTCCTTCGAAGCTTTGTGAATCGAGATATTTGAAGGATTAAGGAGAGCGTTGGGGAGAAGAATAGATCCCAAGCATAGGATCTGAAGCATTGAGGGTCGAGAGTCGTCCGATCCAAGTGATTATCATGGGGTTTTATCGCTTTCTCATTTCATAGGAAAGCAGTTTTACGAATTCCCAAAGTTATGAAGCCAGTTGGAATCATCCATCGTCTAGGGAGACAAGTGGCAACATATCCAAGAGTTAGAGGAAAAGGAATTCAGAAGAATTGTGAGGAGCTAAGTTAAAACTTCGTGAAATCGCGAAGTGTGAAATTATTTTGGACTGTTAGATCCACAAGGGCACGTGACAAAGATACACACACTTTGAGAAAAGGAGAAGAACATAGGAGAGTGTTAACTTTACGAAGTCTGAAACCATGAATAGATCCTAGCTGTTGGTTGGAAGGAGGGGATGTGGCAACAGATAAACAAATTTGTGGATTCATGATTTGGAGAAATTACCAGGAGCTAAGTTCAAACTTCATGAAGTGTGGAGAAATTTTGGACCATCCGATCTAGAAGTATATGTGGCGTTTGATCCATGACTCCGGATAAAATTACTTCAGAAAATTACTCTGGATAAATCTCATTCGTTGACAAGTTGGAGAGTTGTAGACCATTGATCTGGTCCACAATATTTCACTGGTTCAGACTTCAGAGAAAGAGGGATTAAGATAACTTCCAAAGTCACGAGGCGTGAAGGTGTGAAGCACTCAGGAGTTGATCCTTGGGTCATAGCCCGAGGTCACATGTGAGATGGACCTAGGAAGAGGATTTAGTGCCCATTGCATAGAATTCACCAATTCAGAGATCGAAAGAATTGGCCGCAACATACAGTGAAAACACCCGAAGCCCACATATCTGAAGTGCCCTTTGGATAGGTGTATGGTCATAGTCGAAGGTCATATGAATATTTAAAGAGACTGAAAGACGTGAAGCACGAAGTCACAAATTAAATAGTGTCTATCCATCTCAATGCTTGATTAAGTCCCAACCGTCAGATTAAGCAGTGAAAGGATAAGTGTAAGGATCAAATCTGTCTGTTGATTTGGTTCTCAGAATCATTCCAGCCATCGGATCAACCCCTATGAGAGGTAACCATTTCAAGAAATTGAAAACTCCAGAATATTAGATGTTTGTCAAAGAAAAATCGTTGAAAATCGAAATCCGAAGAACTAGGTTCTAACCCCCAATCATGGGTTATGAACACATAATCCATAAGGTGCTAGGACCATCTCTTAGACAATAATCCCATGGTTTTTCATGTATGTTCATATGCAAATGGTTTGAAGGAAGCGCCTCAGTAGAACTAGATTTTTGCAGTATTTGCAGAGATTTGGAATTAAGTTAAATGAAATCGATCCATACCTATGATCGATTTACGAAAAGCATGAACAAAGAATTAACAATAAATTTGACTAATAATAGTGATTATTGTTAATGTTAAAAATGAAAAGGTGCGATGGTCCATTCTAATGGATACAATGTTTCATAGCTCACACCAGTTGGAAGAATATATAAATGAGAAAGAGTGGTGAGAAGAAGTGTCTCTACAGTCTGAATCACAAGATAGTTTAAATCATAGAAGAAGAGAGACATGCAGTGAAGACATGATACAAATTTTTTCCAGATTCAAAAACTGAGGGTGGTTGGGTGTTGTAAGGGCAGCTTGGTGCTTGCGGAGGAGTTGGTGCTTCCTTGTCAGTTGTAGCTGACTAAACAGGTGGTCGAAGCCCCCTACCAGTAGGTTCTAGTTAGATAAGGGTTTGGGTGCATCCTAATCAGTTGGTGCAGATCTAAAAGGAAGAACATCTTTCGTCTATGTAACATGTAAATTTTTTTTTGCAGTTAATAGAAAAAGTGTTTATGGTTTTCCCAATTGGGTTCCACAATAAATATTGTGTTAAAATTTTTGTTTTCATTAACAAAAGAAAAATTGACAAATTATTGAGTCACTCATTCACCCGCCCCCCCTCCCTCTCAGTGAGAGGATCTGATCCTTCAATTGGTATCAGAGTAGGTCTCTTCACTAAAGGTTTAAATCACTTGAAGAGAAATATACATCAGAATGGACCAATAGTAGAATATGTCATCAAAATTCTCTCTATTTAATGGTGAAGACTATGTCTTCTGAAGTGTTATAATGAAAAGTTATCTAATTTCCATTGGACTACAAGTATGGACACTAGTTGAAAAGGGATATGATGTTCCAAAAACCACTCCCATAGAAGCAAAAGACAAGAAAAAAATTTGGGAACACGAAAAGTCTTTAAACACACTAAGTTGGACTGAGTAAGAAAATCCTTGCTAAAGTACTAAACTGTAATAATGCAAAACAAATCTGGGATAAATTGGAACATATATATCCAGGAGATTCCAAGGTAAAAACGGCCAAACTTCAGTCTCTCAAAGTACAATATGAATGTCTAAAAATCAAGGATGAAGAAAATATATCATAGTACTTCGAAAGAGTTGTTAATATTGTTAATGTAATCAGAGTTTTGGGAGTAGAAATGTCAGACAATGAGCTAGTTGAAAAAATACTAAGAACACTACCTGTTCTATACAATCCTAAAGTGTCCACTCTTGAAGATCGAGAAAATCTAGATAAACTCACCATGGATGAATTGTATGGAATCCTCACAGCCTATGAGTTAAGATTAGGACATGAGAACCTTCCAAAAGGAGAGGAAGCATTCAAGGTGCTCAAGAAAACAAAAAATCAGAAGAAAAAACCTCAACCCAACCATCATGAAGAATCTGATGTAGAAGAAGCCAATTTTATTAAAAAACTTCAGAAAGGATTAGGGAAGTACAAAGGTAAGATTCCTTTCAAATGTTTTAATTGTGGAAAGGTTGTCCATTTTCCAGCCAAGTGTCCCTATTCCAAGGAGGACCCTGAATATGAAGAAGACAAAAATAAACAATACAAGAAGAAGGAAAAATCCAACTACAAAAAGGGGTTTTACAAAGGGAAAAATTTTTTTTACTCAAAAGAAGAAAACATCAATTCATTGGAATATAGTGACAGTGATGATGATGAAGTCCTTTTTCTAGGTATTGAAGAACCTAATAATATAGAAGAAATTGAGCATGAGGAATATTCGAAAGATGAAGCAGAGGTTAGTATGGAAGAAGAACTTCTCAGTGCCTTGGATGAATTAAGAAAATACAAAACTAGATATAAACAACTGAAAAGACTTGTAGTTGAACAAAAGGAAAAACCTGAACAAAAAGAAAAAGAGATGAAGAAACTCATGAGAAACCTGAGAAATCAAATCCTAGAAGCAAATAGGATGGAAGAAAGTCTGGAAAAGTCTCTTAAAGAAAAACAAATAACCTGTGAAAGAATGGAGACAGAAATAGTTCACTTAAGAAAATAACTTGATGCAAAACTCATTCAAACAAGACATGAAAATAGATCTAAAATATTAGATAAGTTTACTACCACACAAATGGATTTAGGTAATAAAAATGGAATAGGTTATTCTGAAGAAGAAAACCAAGTTAACTCAAAATCTTATGCAACTGCTCTCCTCAGTACATTCAACAAGAAAGATGAAGAGAAGACAAGTAATGATCAGAACTCCAAAGGACTAGTTCCACCCATCAAGAAGGAATATAAGACAACACCAAAGAAATTTTGTCAAAACATGTATCCTCACATTTTCTTTGGTTATTTATTTGCATGCTCTAATTTTGGACACAAAGCTATGAACTGTAGAGCATATAGAAGGAGAAATTTGAGGGTTAAGAACTATAACCTAAAAGATAAACAAATAGTAAATCAAGTTAAAAGAAAAAACCATAACTCCTTTTCACCTCAACAAGAAAACGAACTAGAATGATTCATATGTCATAACTATGGACATAAGTCCAATAGTTGCAGATTAATGGAAGTCTCAGGAAAACCAAAGTTCATTAGAGAGAAAAAAGAAGCTTTGGAAAGAAAAAAAATCAAAAGAGGAATCTCTCATTGCCTTGAAAGCTCAAGATAAAGAAGATCTCTAGTATGTTGACAGTGGGTGCTCAAAACATATGACAGGAAACAGGGACAAGTTTTTGAACTTAAAGAAACAAAAGGTTAAAGTTACATTTGGTGACAATGCTTCAGGTAACATACCTAGGAAAGGCACTGCGAGTTTGGGAAAAGATAAAGCCAAGGATGTGTTGCTTGTTGAAAAACTGAAACCTAGACTATTAAGTGTGAACCAAACTTGTTATCAGGGGCACATTTGCATCTTTTATTCCCAAAAATGTGCGATTAGGAGAGAGGAATCATGAAAATTGGTCGTTGCTACTCCTAGAAATCCTGAGAATGTATATATACTAAACAAAAAATTGAATGAGGAGTTTCATATAAATTTAGTAGATGAAAGTTGGCTATGGAATAGAAGGTTGGGGAGCGCTAACTTTTCCAATTTAGTGGAAATCAACAATCTTGGGGCAGTAAGAAACTTGCCAAAGATCACAAAGCCCTCAAATCCTATGTGTGGACACTGCCAACTAGGGAAGCAAACTAGAATAAGGTTCAAAACAAAAGATTTTTCAGTCTCAAAACCTTTAGAGCTTGTTCACACCAACCTCTGTGGACCTACAAGGACCAAGAGTTTGCAAGGAGAGTCCTACTTTATGTTGTTCACTGATGACTTTACTAGAATGGGTTTGGTATGTTTTCTCAAGAAAAAATCAGAATCACTTAACAAATTCAAAGCTTTTAAGACCCTTGTTGAAAATGAAAAAGAGATAAAAATCAAATGTCTTAGATCAGACAATGGTGGTGAGTTCACCTCAAAATAATTTAATCTCTTTTGTGAAACCTATGGAATACAAATATACTTCTCTGTTGCCAGAACACCTCAGTAAAATGGGATTGTTGAGACAAGGAATAGAATAGTTCAGGAGGCTGCAAGGACTATGCTCAATGGAGAAAAATTATCAGATGGATATTGGAGGGAAGTTGTAAGCAAAGCAGTATACATATTGAACATAGGTCAGCTTGGTATTAATAGTGATAAGATTCCTTATGAACTATGGTTTGGAAGAGCTCCTTCGGTAAAATACTTCAAGGTCTTCGGAAGTAAGTGCTACATCAAAAGGCTTGATGGGAATCTCAGAAAATTTGATGCTAGATGTGATGAAGGTATATTTCTTGGATATGATTATACCAAGAAAGCATACAGGTGCTACAATCTTAGATTACATAAAAAAATTGAGAGTGCGGATGTCAAGGTGGATGATTTAAAAATGATAAGGATCAAACATCAAGAGACTTTAATTGATAGTGAAGATGAAGATGTTGATGATTCAGTTGGTACACAAGAAGAAGAAGTAGAAGAGAATAAAGAATAAATGGAAGAGGATGATATGGATACTAGTGAAGACAAGGAATATATTTGAGAAGAAGAGTTAAAAGAAGAATCCTCAAGAAGAGACACAAAGACACCCTCAAGAATGACTCAAAAGAATCATCCTGAAGAACTGATCATTGGAAATAAAAGAGATGGAGTGCACACAAGAAGACAACTATTGTATCAGAAAGAAATAACACTCTTGTCACATATTGATCCCAAATCAATCAAAGAGGCATGTAAATATGAGAATTGGGGCAATGATATGAATGAAGAATTGCACCAGATTGAAAAAAACCAAACTTGGGAACTAGTTCCAAGACCAAAAAATAAAAATGTCATTGGAACTAAATGGGTGTATAAAAACATAATGAATGAGAATGGGAAAGTAATCAGGAACAAATCCATATTGGTAAGTAAAGGGTACGCTCAGGTTGAAGGAGCATATTATCAAGAAACATTTTCACATGTGGCCAGATTAGAGGCAATTAGGATGTTCTTAGCTTTCTCCATCTACAGAAAATTTAAAGTATACCAAATGGATGTCAAGTCAACATTTTTCAATGGAAACTTAGAAGAGGAAGTCTATATGGAGAAACCAGAAGGATTTCAATTAAGTAACAAAGGATACTATGTATGTAAACTAAAGAAAACACTCTATGAGCTAAAACAAGCACCCAAAGCATGATATGAAAGGCTAGATTCTTATTTACAAAAAAAAGGCCTAAAAAAGGATCAGTAGACAACAATCTTTATTGTAAAATTGTTGGTAATAAGATGATTATTGTGGAAGTATATGTTGATGATATTATATTTGGCAGTGATGATGAAAAAATGAGTAAGGAATTTGCTATAAGTATGCAAAAAGTATTTGAAATGTCCTTGCTTGGTGAACATAATATCTTTCTTGGATTACAAATAATACAGTCCAAAAGAGGATTCTTGATCCATCAGTCTAAGTATGTTAAAGATATTCTTAAAAGATTCCAATTAGAGGATTGCAAACCTGTTAGTACACCTATGACAGTTGGATGCAAACTAAGAAAGGAAGATGAGACCAAAGCTATAGATCCAAAACACTAAAGATCAATGATTGGGAGTTTACTCTATGTAACAACTTCCAGACCTGATATCAAGCAAGTTGTTGGGATGGTGGCTAGATTCCAAGCAACACCAAAAGAGAGCCATGTTCAAGATGTGAAAAGAATATTTAGGTATTTGAAAGGAACCATAGATCTTGGTTTTTGGTACCCTAGAAAGGATTCATTCACTTTAAAAGCCTATTCAAATGCAGATTGGGCAGGTTGTGTAGATGACAAAAAAAGTACTAGTGGAGGAGCATTATTTTTGGGAGAATCATTGGTAGCTTGGATAAGAAAGAAACAGTCCTCAATTTCTCTGTCTAGCACTAAAGCTGAGTATATTTTAGCAGCAGAATGTTGCACACAATTTGAATGGATGAAACAAACCTAACAAGACATCAAAATAGTGTTTGAAGAACCTACTACTATATACTGTGATAATACAAGCACTATAAGTTTCTCCAAGAACCCTGTCCAGCACTCCAAATCAAAACACATTCCCATAAAATACCACTATCTAAGAGATCAGGCTGAAAATAAGAACATTAAATTGGAATATGTCCCAACACAAAAACAGGTCTCAGATATTTTCACTAAACCATTAAGAAGAGATGTATTTGAATATCTTAGGAAAATATTGGGAGTAATCCCTCTTCCAATCTAATATCTCAATAAAATAATGCATCAATTGGCACCAATTAAGGGGGAGACAACAATCAAAGTCAGAAGAAGTCATTCAGTTATGACAATAAAATTATGATTGCAGGAGGAGTTACCTGAGTTCAGATTCCGGTCAGAATTATACAAACAGACATAGATTTACTATAGGAGAAGCAACCATTTTCCATTGATGTCAAAGGGGGGGAGTAACTTCATAGGAGTGAAGCATCATCACAGGGGGAGATTTTGTATGAATTTGGTGTGTTTCCATCAATGACAAAGGGGGAGATTGTTGGACATAGTGCCATTAATGTGTTTTCATTGATGTCAACAGT
The DNA here is from genome assembly GCA_032191745.1 of Picea mariana. Lineage (NCBI taxonomy): Eukaryota > Viridiplantae > Streptophyta > Pinopsida > Pinales > Pinaceae > Picea > Picea mariana. Next base: position 246,422 of record JASDQU010100033.1, on the reverse strand, counting down.
ATAAAATTATGCAGAGAATGAAAATGTTAGATAGTATGTATAGATCAAAGCTTAGAAGGAAGAGAGCATTGTAGAAATGTTGTCAGAATCAAAATACCCACATAAAAACTCCAAAGGATTCAAGAAAGAATCTTGCTCATTGAGATAGTTTTAAAGGAGTAGTCACGTAGAAAGACATAACGCAAGTTGCAGAGGAATCCACTCTAAAGATCAAAAGAAATAACGATCTAAGATAAGTTGCATGGTGTTTAGCAGCAAGCTCCTTTGAAGCTTCACGAATCGAGATATTTGAAGGATTAAGGAGAGCGCTGGGGAGAAGAAAAGATCCCAAGCGTAGGATCTGAAGCGTAGAGGGTCAAGAGGCGTCCAATCAAAGTGAGTAGCACGGGGTTTTATCCATTTCTAATTTCATAGGAAAGTGGATTTACGAAGTCTTGAAGTTCTGAAGCTAGTCGGAATTGTCCATCATCTAGGGAGACAGGTGGTAGCAGATTTGAGAGTTTGAGGAAAATGACTTCAGAAGAATTGCGAGGAGCTAAGTTCAAACTTCACAAAATCGCGAAGTGCGGAATGATTCTGGACTGTCAAAACCAGAAGGGAACATGGTAGAGATCCACACACTCCGAGAAAATGATAAGAATGCAGGAGAGAGTTGACTTTACGAAGTCCGAAGCCACGAAGAGATCCTACCCATTGGTTGGAAGGCGGGGACATGGAAACATATAAGCGAATTTGTAGATTCACGATTCAGATAAATTGTGAGGAGATAAGTTCAAACTTCTCGAAGTGAGAAGAAATTATGGACCATCATATCCAAAAGGATATGTGGCATTTGATCCATGACTCCAAATAAAAGTAAATTAGAAAAGTACTCTGGATAAATCTCAGTCGTTGACTGGTTGGAGAGCTATAGACCATTGATCTAGTCTGGAATATTTCACTAGTCAGGACTTCGGAGAAAGAGGGAGTAAGTTGACTTTTGAAGTCGCGAAGCACTCAAGAGTTGAGCCCCAGGTCACATGTGAGACGGACCTAGGAAGAGGAGTTAGCACCCATTGCCTGGAATTCGTTGATTCAGAGATCGGAATAATTGGCCACAACATACAGTGAAAACACCCGAAGCCCGCATCTCTGAAGCAATCTTTGGATAAGCGCCTGATCATATTTGGAGGTTATATGAATATTTACAAAGACTGGAAGATGAGAACCATGAAGTCGCGAAGTAAATATTGGCCATCCATATCAATGCTTGATTAAGTCCCAGCTGTCGGATTAAGCAGTGAAAGGATAAGTGTAAGGATCAAATATGTCTGTTGATTTGGTTCTGGGAATCATTCCATCCATCGGATCAACCCGTGTGAGAGGTAACCATTTCGAGAAATTGAAAAATCTGGAATATTAGATGTTTGTCAAAGAAAAATCGCCGAAAATTGAAATCCTAAGAACTAGGTTCTATTTGCCAGTCATGGGTTACGAAGACATAAGACATAAGGCGTTGGGAACATCGCTTAGACAATAAGCCCATGGTTTTGTGTGTATTTTCATATGAAAATGGTTTGAAGGAAGTGCCTCAACAAAACTATATTTATGCAGTATTTGCAGAGATTTGGAATTAAGTTAAATGAAATCAATCCATACCTGTGATCGATTTACTGAAAGAACGCACAAATAAATAACAATAAATTTGAATAATAATAGTGATTATTGTTAATGTTAAAAATGAAAAGGTGTGATGGTCCAGTCTAAGGGAAATAATGTTTCATAGCTCAAACCAGTTGGAAGAATATATAAACAAGAAAGAGTGGTGAGAAGAAGTGTCTCTACAGTTCGAATCAGAAGGTATATTAAATCACAGAAGCAAAGAGAGATCCAGTGAAGACATGATACAAAATTTTTCCAAATTCATAAACTAAGGTTGGTTGGGTGGTGCAAGGGTAGGTTGGTGCCTGCAGGGGAGTTGGTGCTTCCTTGTCAGTTGTAGTTGACTAAGCAGGGGGTCGAAGCCTCCTACCAGTAGGAGATAGTGAAACAAGGGTCTGGGTGCATCCTGATCAGTTGGTGATGATATAAAAGGAAGAACATATTTCATCTATGTAACATGTAAGACACAATTTTGCAGTTAATATAAAAGTGTTTGTGGTTTTCCCAATTGGGTTCCACGATAAATATTGTATTAAAATTTTTGTTTTGATTAACAAAAGAAAATTTGACAAATTATTGAGTCATTGGTTCACCCCCCCCCCCTCTCAGTGACAAGATCTGATCCTTCAGATATTACCCTTGAATTATCTATCACCTTGCAATGTTACCCTTGAATCTAGTACATTTTTACATATAAAACTTTTCCCCGCATTTGTGAAATCACCTTGCTATATTACCCTTGAATCCTCTGCAATTTTACATGTAAAAATTTTCCCTGCGCTTGTGAAATCACCTTGCAATATTACCCTGGAATTCTCTGCGTTCTTATATATAAAAAAATCCCCTGCGTTGTGAAATCACCTTGCGATGATACCCTTGAATCCTTTGCATTTATATATATAAAAATTTTCCATGCGCTTGTGAAATTTCCTTGCTATATTACCCTTGAATTCTCTGCATTTTTTCATATAAAAATTTTCCCTGCATTTGTGGAATCGCCTTGCAATATTACCCTTGAATTCTCTGTGTTCTTATATTAAAACAATTTCCGTGCATTATGAAATCTCCTTGCGATGATACCCTTGAATCAACTATGTTTTCACCTATACAAATTTTCCCCGCGTTTCTGAATTCACCTTGTGATCTTACCTGGAGGGTCCTCTACATATTTATTAAAACATTTCTCTGTGTTTTTCCTAACCTTAATATGCGAATTTGCTTGGGTTACACTCAAAAATATCATTTACTTCCCCTGTGTTTTACTCAACATGTTTCTAGACTTACCCTGCGATTTTGTTGGCCCTTGACCAAGTTTTGAGGAAATATTGGTCGTGTTTGACCACTTTTGGGACTTCGACAGGTTGGTCAAAGATGGAGCACCCAAGAAAAGTTGAGATCATGGGATCTCACTTGTTTTGTGGGCTTGTGGACTCAACAGAGGGTTTACTGGGGTTTATGTAATGGGTTATGGGATGTTGGCCCATGGGTTTACCCATGATTAGGACTTTTTGTAAATGTATAAATAAGTAGCTAAGTGATGTAAGAAGCATGGTTGGCTATGTGCACAATATGTTGTAAGTGCTAATGTTGGCTTAGTGCAAGAGGTTGTAAGTTTATTTGTGCAAACAGACTGTGTAAAGTAAGGCTTTGTGATACTAAGGAGTTGGCTTTGTGCCTTGACCTGATTTTGGGAAGGAGGATCTAGTGCGCAACGCGCAAATCTCCTTTCCTCTGTAGAGTTTGTCTCTGTGGCTTTGAGTGCAGGAACGCTCGAGTGTAATAAGATTGAAGACTAATAAAGAAGAAGAAGAATTTGGTGGATGTAGCCCCACATTGGGGTGAACCACATATATCCTGTGTCTTGATGTGCTTAGTGCGATGTGAATTATGTTGTTTATCTGCTTAGTGTTGTTGTTATTATGTATGATGGATACATCTAATGGTGTTGATTAGTTCTTAATGGTACTAAAGATAAATGAATGCTAGATCTGAGTTAATGCTATGTGCTAAGTGATTGAAAGTGCTTGATCTTTATTGTTACTGCATTGATCTATAATAAGGGTTTAATCTGTGATGTGAATGAGACTCATGATCCAATGCATTTTATCTTCTAAGTAATTTTCTAAGTGTTGTAATCACAGATATGTGTCCCATATTGGTTGTAGACACTTGCGTCCTGCAACCCCCCCTGCCTCTACCTCTAGTGAGACTGCATCTGCTTCGCAGGTGTTGCCGAAAGGGACGGTAGTTAGGGTTTTTTTGGTGCGTTGTTAAAACATTGAAACCTGGGTCTACACCCATGCCAACAAATTATTCTGTTGTCGGGACCTAAAACTGTGATTGTTGGGAACTAAAGAAAAGATAGATCTTTGTGCATAGATCTGTTATTGTAGTGCACATTATTCTAATTGACTTGTGAAGCCCTATGCTAAGAAAGAAACCTGATCTGAAGAAAAGAGGTAGGATATTAAATCTTTTTGCTCTAGTAAGGGTAAGATAAGTGAAAAAAAATTCTTCGAAAGCATGAATCTAGGTATGTTTGATAGACTCTGTCCTAGTCTGCAAGCTAGGGTACAGTTAAAAGAAAAATTTGATATGAATAGCTTTGATAGAGATAGAGAAAGATATGTTATTCCTATGCATAGAAATATTTTTTGGACTAATAGGTGGATGTAGGAACCTAGAAAGAATTTATGTAGATTGCAGGTCCAACACTGTGATCCCAGTGCGTAATACAGGAAAGGCTAGGGATCATTTAAAAGAAAGAGAGAATTGACACTATGTTACAATTGCAGAAGACCGAGACATCTTGCTAAGGAATTCCCTGGTATAGGTCCTATTTGTCTTTATTGTAAATTTATTGGTCATGAGGTTGAGGATTACCCAAGGATGATTGCTAAAGTTGAAAAGATGAACATGAGATGAGAAAACTATAAAGAAGGTCAAGAGACTAAGGATATGTCAGAGAATCAAAAAGAGAAAGAATCAGAGAAATCTTAGACTATGTTAATATAGTTAAAAGAAGTAATGGATGACCACAAGGATGTCAGTTTGTCAGAGATATTGAAAGAAAAACAACGCATTGTTACAAGAATAGAAGACTTTGACATCGATTGTGTATTGGATGAAGAAACATATGTGAATATTATCCTAGAAAGAACTTGGGAAATTTTGGGAAAGCCTGCTATGGTACATTCATTGGAAAGGATAGGCTTGTTTAAAGGAAATATGATAACCCTATGTGGAAGAGTTACTAATATACCTATGATTTCTCATGAAACATTGACAGAAGAGGACTTTGAAGTTATTAGGTTTGTTGAGAACAATGCCCCTTTTGTTGAGAACAACGCCCCTTTTCCACTTTTATTAGGAAAGACTTGGATTGAGAAGGATCATATCAGAAGGAAAGCAGAGGAGGAAGCTACAAAACAGAAAAATAAAGAACTAAGGGACCTCATAACTAGAAAAATAAAGCGAATAATAGAAGAACAAGAGGATAAGTCAAAGCAATAGAGGACAAGAGAATTAGTTGTCGAAGTTGAAAGAACACAAGAAGTCTTAAAGAAACTATCCATGTGGGAATGAAGTATAGGAACTCTGGAAATAGTAAGAGAAGGGACATTAACCTCAAAATATGTAAGAGCACATCAGCAGTGAGAATTCCTTTCACTAGAAGAGAATAAGAATACAAATGGGAAGAGGATTCCAGAAATTTTTAGAGAAGCTTAGATCATAGGAAAGAAGGCCAGGAATCTCAATAAGAAGAAAACTAAGCTACAAGAATCTATAGAAAATGGAAGGAGACTTCACAGGAGGCATATCTACAGAACTTGAACCTTGCCAGAATAGTAGAACCACATAGAATGAGAATTTGCAACGACGAAGCTATATGACCGTTGGAGGCACCCTGACCATTAGAATGACACCCCGGAATGACTAGGAAATGTAGTTATGAGCAAATGGATCATTGAGACCACGCCATAATAGACGTATTCACATTGATGGATGCATTCCTGCCTGTTGGAGGAATCCATTACCATGCTTTCTTATTTAACCCGTCGGACGCTGCATCGGGACAATGTTTTTCCACCCGTGAATATCCAAGCTACCCGAGAATCGATTGTATATCACATTGTGATTTCTAGACCTCGCCATCCATTGGATTACCTCTCTTATATGTTCACCTACCTGATATATTTGTCTACAATTGTGAATGTCGGGTGAACCTAGCACGTTAGAGATATCTATTAGGGACATCCTTACAAAGATAATGACTGATAGACAACTTTCTATGGGAATACAAGCATCGTCTACTGGGGGACTGCAAGAATCCCCTTTGACTGGGCGACGATCGGGCTGAACTAACCTTGTTACCAAGAAGCGAAGAAAGCATCATGATGATCTGGCTAACACGAAGCAGATCTCATCGTTCTGGCCATATTATATACCATCTTTGGCTGGCACAGTTACCAGTGACAACATCCCACGTGACTTTGATTATATGTTGATCATTGCGTACATCTCGAAGGGGATACACGTAGTTGGACCCCAGTTGGGATAGATACCACCTTTGAAGAACAACGAATTTAATCTCGGTGAAAGAAATAACTATGCCATGCTTGCGCCCCATAGGTATTAGATGAAGACAACTAGGAAGAAGCCACACATAGTCTCCCAGTCATGGATTAAGGAGCTGGCATAGTCCATGATCCTGAACATAATGAAGATCCCTCACTTTGGCCGACATCAAGAAGTTAACACTTGAGTTAAAATCCTCTTGTCATGCTACCATGGAGGATATGTGTGGCTTGACAGGAACGTTATTTTGGATATAACATTGATCCACTTGATTACAGGACTGAGCATGCAGGGACCAGACCCTCAGCAATTCTACCCAGGGAAGAATTCATATCGCTCCCTGGCACAATGCATAAAGGAGGATTATGGCTACGTAGAAAAGGGAAAGTGAGGCTACAAGGTAGCGTCTATAAAGGATGGCACAGTGCACCTCACTTGCCAACTTATAGCTGGCAAACTCGTTAGAAAGAACCATTTGGAAAAGGTCATTGGGTTCGTAGTATACCTCGCGAGGAAGTGCATGGAGGGGATAGAAATGAACTAGGTGAGTTACCTCGTCAATGAGCTCGAGAAATACTATCATGAAGTGCAAGATCAGGGGTATGAATTTCATTTCAGCTGGTTACTTGTATTAATCGTATTTTTTGCTTGGAAGATGCCAGAAGGAGTGACATTTCCATAACTTGAGCCATCGAAGCCATTGGTCGTAAGGTTCTCCACCTTGTAGTATATGAATGACATGTTGAAGAAGTGGTAGTCGAACGTTGTGTCCCATTCCTACTATGATCAACTAAAGCATGCTATTGAGGCATTCCCACGCATGGCATCGAACACATTGGAAAAATATAGACCACTAGCGAAGTTTCACATAGATCGACACTTTATCTACATCACTGCATGCAGGGATGAGAGAAAAGAGGAGTTACAATACTATTATAAACTGACAGACGAAGATATGGGGGAGATCACCAAAGAATGCCCTACAGAGTTCCTTGTACTGGTTGACAACGTAGAACTCTCTAACCCTGACATCATTGGAAGCCCCTTGGTCACCCAGTTCGAGCATGTCAGATAGAGCTCTGTGAAGAAAAGAGAGGAAGTGAAGAACATAGAGACAAATGAGGAGGACACCGCCTCGGAGGAAAGTGGGTCTGAATCACCCGCATGAGGAGGAGGAGATTAACTAAATCAAGAAAGAGGAGAGGAAGAAGGAGAAAAGCAAGGAAAAGGTGAATTTACATGGCCGAAGAATGCCCTTACCAAGGTTGAAACATTGAAGAAGTGGAAGGTTTCTCCACAGAAACCCTCACCAAGAAAGAAGACGTGCACCAATAAGCCCAAGATGAAGGCCATGCTCATAGAGGATGATGTCGATCTAATCATTACAGCCGTGGAGGATGCTTCAGAAGATATCTTGCAATGATATGGAGAAAAGCAGGAGACACTTTATGAAAGAATCAAGAAGGAGATGAAGAAGATACAACAAGCCATCCATTCGAGCCACACAATACCTATTGTGCCTTCTTTGTCAAAGATTGCAAAATTGGGGGATGAACCCGCCCAATTACGAAGACTAGTAGCTGCAACATAGGCTCGACTTCAGCGAGTCCAAGAAGAGAAGGAGAAGGCTACATAAGCCTTGAAGAAGGAGAAATGTGAAGTCTTATAGAAACTATGAGTTGCGCAGTCCTACGTAACCACCTACAAAAAGGAGAAAGATGAAATTTGGGTGATCTTCGAGGACGATAACACAAAGATATAGAAAGAAAAAAACCATCTTTTCACAGAGAAGTATGCGATCAAAGAAGCATTGAGTAAATCTCTTCTCTCTGTGGCAGGCTCAACATAGGATGAACATGAAGTAGTTGAGGTCTAAGTGACAAAGCTCGCTAAGGCCATCCAACAGCTTCAAGAAAAGGTAATGGAGTTGGATCTTCAAGAAGTACCTAGCACTCCGCAGGACGTGCACAACCAAAGGGAGGAAGACACTAAGAGCAAAGTTGGAAGGATCAAGGTCCTCGCATTAGAATGTAAGCAGTGGAGTGATCGAAGCACGTAAACCTATGAATGCCTTGCAGAAGATCTAGAGCTGAGGAAACTAGAAGTGCAGCTCCTGGAGGTGCAACAACAAGCATCCACCATGCAAGCGCGGATGAAGCTACTCACTACGGTCGAGCGAATGAAGAGATCACATGAGCATCATGCAATTCAAAAAAAAATTAATGCCATTCAGAGAAGAGTCATGGAAGTTACACAGAGACTACAGCCAGTGCAGGACGAAGCCTGCACTTGAAGATATTGAAGGACAAGGGTTGCAATTGGACCAAATGGTTACGATAGTGGAATAGCGCCTGAAAGGGCCTGTTATAGAGAAACTGATTTAGGAATTTACCGAGAAGGAGGCTCTGGAGAAGAAACAAGTTGAGGCATCTCAAGCTAATCTTGAGGCCTTTGAAGGAGCGTTGCCCAGATCTGAGTGACTCAAGATGAGTCACAGGTGAGTGTTGGGGGCTTGTTGGCCTTTGACCGAGTTTTGAGGAAATATTGGTCATGTTTGACCACTTTTGGGACTTTGACAAGCTGGTTGAAGATGGAGCACCCAGACAGAGTTGAGATAGCGGGATCTCACTTGTTTTGAGGGCTAATGGACCCAACAAAGGGTTTACTAGGTTTTATGTAATGGGTTATGGGATTTCGACACATGGGTTTACCCAAGATTAGGCATTTTTGTAAATGCATAAATAAGTATCTAAGTGATGTAAGAAGCATGGTTGGATATGTGCACAATATGTTGTAAGTGATAATGTTAACTTAGTGCAAGAGGTTGTAATTTTCTTTGTGCAAACAAACTATGTAAAGTAAGGCTCTGTGCTACTAAGGAGTTGGCTCTTTGCCTTCACCTGATTTTAGGAAGGAGGATCTAGTGTGCAGCATGCAGATCTTCTATCCTCTGTAGAGTTTGGCTCTATGTCTTTGTGTGCAAGAGAGATTGAGTGTAAGAATATTGAAGACTAATAAAGAAGAATAAGAACTTGGTGGACGTAGCCCCACATTAGGGTGAACCATGTATATTCTATGTCTTGATTTGCTTAGTGCGATGTGAATTATGTTGTTTATCTGCTTAGTGATGTTGTTATTATGTATGATGGATGCATCTGATGTTTTTTCTTAGTACTTAATGGTATTAAAGATAAATGAATGCTAGATATGAGATAATTCTATGTGCTAAGTGATTGAAAGTGCTTGATATTTATTGTTACTAAGTTGATTTGTAATAAGGATTTAATCTGCGATGTGAATGAGACTCATGATCTAATGCATGTTATCTTCTAAGTACTTTGCTAAGTGTCGTAATCAGAGATCTATGTCCCAACTTGGTTGTAGACGCTTGATTCCTGCAACACCCCCTTGCCTCTACCTCAAGTGAGACTGCATCTGCTTTGCAGGTGTTGTTGAAAGGGTCGATAGTTAGGGTTTTGTTGGTGCATTGTTGAAGCGTTGAACCCTGGGTCTGCCCCCGTTCTAACAGATTTGCTCAGCAATATTACTAAAGCTTTTGATCCAGCTTTGTGTAATTGTATATAGTTATGAAGGGGGGCCAGATTTCCTTCTAGTTGGGTCCAATAGGTTGTGGATCCCTTGTCATTTGGATACGCAAGGAACAAGACTTGAGTTCTCTTTTAATGTAATGAGGGTTGGGTCCTTCTTTTAATTGTTTTTAAAATTAAAATTTAGTTAGGAATGGATTATTGTATCTATGGCCTAATTAAGGATTGTATAGCTTGGTGAAAGTGCATAATTATTCATTGTTTAGCTCCTAATTGTCAATCCTTTTAGAATGATGAAAGAATTAAATTACTAAAGAAATCATCAAGAGGTGTGTTGTAGAACTTGTTCTGTACATGGTAAACCTTCTCTTGCTCATAAATATTTCTCCATAGGCCATTCCTTGATTGTTAACAATATATGGTAATTGCATCAATTATTGGATATATGTTATTATAGATGGACTCTTGATGATGGCTAATTGCGTCAACTAAATTGATACATGTTAGTGTAGAATGGAATCTTGATCAAATGTTTCATAGATGGCTAATCACGTTCTTTGACTGATGTATGCTTGTAATACAATTTGTTGCGCCATGAAATTAATGTGATGTATGAGGGTTAAAAGAATGGATTTATTACGCCATGAAATTAATAGGATGTATGATGGGTTGTCTGATTTTATTACCCTTGTGCCATGAAAATAAAATCGATGATTACCTTTGCGCCATGGAATATGCTGATGATTAAGTAATTAGATTGCTTTGCGCTATGGAATAGTGATGTATAAATGACTAAGTAATAGATTCTCTGGCACCATTGAAATAATGTTGATGTATGATTTCTTAAGTGATTAGATTATTCACGCGCATTGAAATAATGTTGATGTATAATTTCCTAAGTGAGTAGATTATTCAGGTGCATTGAAATAATGTTGATGTATGTTTAATTAAGTGATTATATTACTCTTGCACCATGAATAACTGATGATTAAGATCGATTGATTGATCTAGTTTATTTTGGATTGATGGGATTAGTGGGATTTATACACCTCCTTGTTCCTCAGAACAGTCAGTAGCCCTGATACCTTAAATGGTCAAAATCATCAGATGAATCCTGGGCTTGAGCGTTGCTTATGTGTCCTGGAGGTCCTAACCATGCAGGATAGGTTGGGTAGGTAGTTCTTTATTATTCAACGATATGGTTGATCATTAATTATATTTTTTTAGTTGATCTTGTTGTGTTGAATTGTGTCGCTATCATTTATGATTATGTGTTGATCATGTGTCATTATTATTTATGTTAATATGTTGGCTTGTGTCGTTATTGATTTCGATGATGTTTCACTTGCAATGATTTTAATTATGATTTCGTGTTGATTATTCGTTTCTATGAAAATTGTGTGACGATTCTTCTATTATATATAAAAAAAAAATTACCTATTGTGCTTCGCTTTTCCTAGTCGTAACGAAGGGGACGTTACATCGATCCAATTTGTAATAAAAATTTATCAATCCTGAAGAATATGAGGAAATTTGTCCTTCACCTCCTCTAATATATACCATTGCACATATTTAGGAACTTGCCCCTTTAAACAAATTATTGACAACTCTCATTTACCCCTGCAAGTTTAAAAAATATTCCTCTACAAAATAATGTCTTATTCCATCTCAATCTACACATCTACCACTAAGTCTTCAACCTCTAGAAACACTAACCATTCTTCCTCACATTCATTAAGTATGAAAGGTTAAAAAATCTTCAAATTCTCTACACTGACAATAGAGTAGATGCTCATAGATTGTGGAAACTGTAGTGGAAAAGAATTTTTCCACCCACTTACTACACAATCTCAAAAGGACCATACCTAATGGGTTTTAATTTCTTCCTTGGGATTCACATCTATTTCTTAGTGATATATAACCACACCATATATACCACCTAAAATTAACAATATGATCTGTGCCAATCATGCATTTTCTTTTACCTTTGTTGTGTTCTCTATAACTTCTAGTCCACTTTCCTATGTATCTTTGATTTATAAATTTCCATGGATATTCCACTAGAACGGATTATCACAACATATCTTATATCATGTTGGAATATTTTATTATGTAGGATTGTTTCCTTAGATATCATATTTTTTATCACTAGCTTATTGATCAAATTTATGAAAATAATTGAAATACAAAAATGAAAGAACAAGCAAATGAGAACACCATCCACATAAATGAACACAATATGTATCGTGGGAAATCGTAAATTTGAGAAAACCCAACTATAATATGAGGCCTATGCTTTGCTCTCTTTTCTTAATTATGAAATGTAAATACAAAGAAATGGGCACTCACCATGGCATTGCCTTTGACATTGTGGCCTAAATGGTTGCTACAAAATCGTATTCCTCTTCTGTGATGATCTTAAATCCCACTCCTATATTCTCTACTCAATTATGGAACAAATACAATGCTAAAAGAATGGAACCCCCTCTCTTCCTAGTAGCCCAGTGTTTAACATAGTATAATAGTCGTCTAGGGTTATGGTTTTTTCATGCCTCAACCCTCAATTAGTGTTAGCGTTTTAGATCTTCTAGAATATTCTTGAAATTCCACAAGTGACTAGCACAAAATGTGAGAAACGGAGGCTGATGTGGCATCCACTCAGTACCATGGTGGTAAATAAGGTAGGTCAACTTGTAGGAGGAATAACTTCCTCATAAAAACTCCATTTGAAATGATTTTTGCAATGTTGGAAAGCTCTCAGTGTGAAGACCACCACTGAGAGACTGTGACCTATACTCACAAAGTTTTGAGACCAAAAAGTACCATTTAATACCTTAAAATCATATATATATATATATATATATCAAACCCACCCCATCATATACGTCGAAAATATAAAGACACCAAATTATATTATCCGTACTTTCAAAATGAAACCTAAATCAAGTATATACATAAAATATTGATGGAGAAAATTATGTCTCTTCCGTCATTCTGTCATTATGTGTTTGAGATGGACATGGAATGTAAACATACATGCATTACTTTATTTTCTTAAAAGTTTGGGTATATATATATATACCCAAACTTTTAAGAAAATAATGTTTACATTCCATGTCCATCTCATATATATATATATATATATATATATATATATATATATATTCTATGAAATATGACTATAAGCATTGTAATTAATTTAAAAAATAAATATTATATTATATTAATGTTTTAAATAAATAGGTATATATAATCAATGGAAGTGAGACTCGTGTGTGAAGAAGGAAAATGTATGTATATGATTTATTTTTTAGTTTGTAAGTTGAAATAATCAAATGTCTTTATATCAAACAAAATTTGATTATGTCTAATGAATATTACAACTTAGATTCATTTTTTATCAAGCATTTAATAAAATACGAAATGGACAATTGATATCATAAAACATTCATTATACAATACACATGTATTTTTAAGGAGAAGTTCTCTTATGGGGAATAAAATCTATTTATTATGAAATATTAGAGAATGTCGAGTAATAAGTGTTTACAATTTTGAACTTGCATGGTCTCTAGGATTCTACAAAAGGTTGTGTTTTACAATGCCTATATTCTTTGTAGGAAATTTGAGGCCTATCCTTTCCACTAGGAACTTTCTTCCTCTCTAGAAATACAACAACTCTCTAAGTCAATTGTTATCCTTCAATCAATTTCTACTATTATATTGTCCAATTTCCAAACCTCTCATCCAACTCCTCTCTTATTGAAACATGCCTTCTTATGGGCCATCTCCAAAAAAATTTTAGATTGACTGAGTTCCTATTTCATTCCTTCAATTATCAAACAATTGAACTTCCCTTTGGTCATCAAATCCAACTATCTAGTTGACTCATCGTGGTCATCAAATTTCACATAGATATTCTCTCCTCACTAACATATATACTGCTAACAAGCCTCCTAACAATCCACTCATTCATCAACCTTCGAGCACATCTCCCTTTTCGGTCATCAATATATGTGCACTAATCAATCCATTCCATTCTAATCAATATGATAGTCCACTTTGTCAATGATATTCTTCTAATTGGTTCTTTTATATCATACATTCAACTTGATTCAACCAACTTTCTTAGTCGAGCCTACCTCTAGTATGTCATTTAAGTTATTCTATTTAATCTAATTTTAGATTAAACCTTCTCTTCTTTAGAATTTGTTGGTACCCAAATAATTACTAGTCATGAGGAAGATGAGGAAATATTTATTTCACCTCCTCTAATAGACACCTTTTTTTATATGTAGGAAGTTGCCCCCCACCAATCCTTCAATTCATGCATTTATCAAAAGAGAATCAATTGTGCAATTGGGGATGTTTCATGGGGAAATTCTATTAAAAAAATGGCCTATATGAGGAATGGATTAGACTAGTTATCGAAAAAGTTATGCTGTAGAAATTTTGACTAGTTTTACTTGTGAGAGTTGGGATACCCAACTTGAGAGAGAGTGGTAGATCTACCTTGCGAGGCAAGCTCAGAGCTAGCGTATATTCTAGTTGTGTGAGTGGCCCCTTTGCGGCTCGAGGGGATGAGAGGGAAGAAGAGTACCCCTAGCGTTGTCTGGGAGGTACCAGTGAAGTCTCAACGATTAGCAAGCGGGAGGTCGGAAGGAATGTCAATTGTCAAAGATCATCTCTAGGCCATCTTCATCGTCGGTTACAGTATTTTATGGATTCTGTATTTTATGGCAGTGATTTTTCTTGTTTAATCTAGTGGTTATAATTGTTGTAGATTATGTAGAATCATGAAATTGTACAGACCATCTCATTGAGGGCTTATCGGATATGAAGGAGAGATTGTATAATCGAGGTTTTTTCATTACGTAACATGTTGAAAATTTTATGATTGAATAGACCTGCTCTTGATGTTTTTGTAAAATCTAGAAGTGGATTCCTAATGATTGCACTATCATTGTCTTCTCAATGAAATAAATAGAAAATATGTGCCAAGTTTTGCTCCTCCCCCCCAAATCTAATCGATTTCTGCAGGCTTGCGATGGGAAGAAAGGTGGATGTCCTTTATCCTACCACAGTAGAAGCTATGTTTGCTTCAAAGGGAGTTGATAGGGTTATTATGCAGTCCTAGTACTCTACAACGATAATCTCAAGCAATTTAAAATTTAGTAATCTCAAGCAAATTTAAAATTATACTCTTGTGCTTTTTAGAATTTCTGGATATACCCAAACATCAAATCTACAATCTAAGCAAATGGATCTGATCAGTGAATCCATTATGGTTGCCAAAAATGGCGGAAATTTATATGCCAGTTATCACACTCCATTCATATCATTCATTTTCCTTGTATAATCCAATGGAACCGTTGAGATATTGTTGGACATAGTGTCATTAATGTGTTGTCATTGATGTCAACAGTATAAAAGTATGAAAAGAATGAAAATTTCAGACAATATGCAAAGATAAAATCTCATAAGGAAGAGCACATTGTAGAAATGTCGTTGGAATCAAAATACCCACATAAAAACTCCAAAGGATTCAAGAAGAATCCTCCTCATTGAGATAGTTTTAAAGGAGTAGTCGCACAAAAAGACATAATCTGAGTTGATAAATAATGATCTGAAAGAAGTTGCATGGTGGTTAGCAGCGAGCTCCTTCTAAGCTTTGTGAATCGAGATATTTGAAGGATTAAGGAGAGTGTTGGGGAGAAGAACAGATCCCAAGCATAGGATCTGAAGCATCGAGGGTCGAGAGTCATATGATCCAAGTGAGTAGCATGGGGTCTTATCCCTTTCTCATTTCATCGGAAAGAAGTTTTACGAAGTCCCAAAGTTTTGAAGCCATTCAGAACCATCCATCATCCAGGGAGATAGGTGGCAACAAATCTAAGAGTTTGAGGAAAAGGACTTCGAAAGAATTGCGAGGAGCTAAGTTCAAACATCGTGAAATTGTGAAGTGCGAAATGATTTTGGACCGTCAGATCCAGAAGGGCACATGGCAGATATCCACACACTCCGAGAAAAGGAGAAGAACACAGGAGAGCGTTGACTTTATGAAGTCTGAAGCCATGAAGAGATCCTAGTCGTTGGTTGGAAGGAGGGGACGTGGAACCAGATGAATGAATTCGTGGATTCACGATTCAGAGAAATTACGAGGAGCTAAGTTCAAACTTCACTAAGTGCAGAGAAATTCTGGATTGTCAGATGCAGAAGGATATGTGGTGTTCGATCCATGACTCCAGATAAAAGTACTTCAAAAAAGTACTTTGGATAAATCTCAGTCGTTGACTGGTTGGAGAGTTGTAGACCATTAATCTGGTCCGAAAGATTTCACCAGTCCGGACTTCGGAGAAAGAGGGATTAGGATGACTTTCAAAGTCACAAAGTGTGAAGTTGTGAAGCACTTAGGAGTTGATCCCTGGGTCATATCCCAAGGTCACATGTGAGACAGGCCTAGGAAGAGGAGTTAGCGCCCAATGCCTAGAATTTGCCAATTCGGAGATCGGAAGAATTGGCCGCAGCATACAGTGAAAACACCCGAAGCCCACATCTCTGAAGCTCCCTTTAGATAGGCGTTTGATCATAGTTGGATTTCATATGAATGTTTACAGAGACTAAAATACATGAAGCACGAAGTAAATAGTGGCTATCAATCTCAATGCTTGATTAAGTCCCAGTCATCGAATTAAGAAATGAAAGGATAAGTGTAAGGATCAAATATGTTTGTTTATTTGGTTCTGGGAATCATTCCAGCCATCGGATCAACCCATGTGAGAGGTAACCATTTTGGGAAATTGAAAACTCTAGAAGATTAGATGTTTGTCAAAGAAAAATCGTCAAAAATCGAAATCCGAAGAACTAGGTTCTAGCCCCCAGTCATGGGTACGAACAAATAAGCCATAAGGCACTGGGAACATCACATAGACAATAAGCCCATGGTTTTACATGTATGGTCATATGAAAATGGTTTGAATGAAGCACCTCAATAGAACTAGATTTCTGTAGTATTTGCATAGATTTGGAATTAAGTTAAATGAAATCGATCCATACCTGTGATCAATTTACAAAAAGAACGAACAAAGAATTAACAATAAATTTGAAAAATAATAATGATTATTGTTAATGTTAAAAATGAAAAGGTACGATGGTCCATTCTAAGGAATACAATGTTTTATATCTCACACCAATTGGAAGAATATATAAACGAGAAAGAGTGGTGAGAAGAAGTGTCTCTACAGTATGAATCAGAAGATAATTAAATCACAAAAGCAGAGAGAGATGTAGTGAAGACATGATACAAAAGTTTTCCAGATTTAGAAACTAAAGGTGGTTGGGTGGTGCAAGGGCAGGTTGGTGCCTGTAACGGAGTTGGTGCTTCCTTGTCAGTTGTATCTGATTAAACAGGGGGTTGAAGCCCCCTACCAGTAGGTGCTAGTGAAATAAGGGTGTGGGTGCATCCTGATCAATTGGTGCTGATCTAAAAGGAAGAACATCTTTCGCCTATGTAACATGTAAAACAAAATTTGCAGTTAATAGAAAAAATGTTTGTGGTTTTCCCAATTGGGTTCCACAATAAATATTGTGTTAAAATTTTTGTTTGCATTAACAAAAGAAAAATTGACAAATTATTGAGTCACTAATTCACCTCCCCCCTCTCAGTGACAAGATCTGATCCTTCAATTGGTATCAGAGCGGGTCTCTTCACTAAATATTTAAATCACTTGAAGAGAAATATACATCAGAATGGATCAATAGTCGAAGATGTCATCAAAAGTCTCCCTATTTGATGGTGAAGACTATGTCTTATGGAGTGTTAGAATGACAAGTTATCTAATGTCTTTTGGACTAGAAGTATGGACACTAGTTGAAAATGGATAGGGTATTCCAAAAACCACTCCCATATACAATATGAAGGTCTAAAAATCAAGGATGAAGAAAATATATCAGAGTACTTTGAAAGAGTTGGAAATATTGTTAATTCAATCAGAGGTTTGGGATTAGAAGTGTCAGACAATGACCTAGTTGAAAAAATACTAAGAACACTGCCTATTCTATACAATCCTAAAGTGTCCACTCTTGAAGATCGAGAAAATCTAGATAAACTCACCATGGATGAATTTTATGGAATCCTCACAGCCTATGAGTTAAGATTAGGACATGAGAACCTTACAAAATGAGAGGAAGCATTCAAGGTGCTCAAGAAAACAAAAAATTGTAAGCAAAAAACTCAACCCAACCATCATGAAGAATTTGATGTAGAAGAAGCCAATTTTATTAAAAAACTTCAGAAAGGATCAGGGAAGTACAAAGGCAAGATTCATTTCAAATTTTTTAATTGTGGCAAGGTTGGATTTTTTGTAGCCAAGTGTACCTATCCCAAGGAGGACCCTGAGGATGAAGAAGAAAAAAATAAACAATACAAGAAGAAGGAAAAACCCAACTACAAAAAGGGGTTTTACAAAGGGAAAAATATTTTTTACTCAAAAGAAGAAAAAATCAGTTCATTAGAATCCAGTGACAGTGATGATGATGAAGTCCTTTTTCTAGGTATTGAAGAAACTAATAATATAGAAGAAGTTGAGCATGAGGAAGAGTCAGAATATGAAGCAGAGGTTAATATGGAACAAGAACTTCTCAGTGCCTTGGATGAATTAAGAAAATACAAAACTAGATATAGACAACTGAAAAGTCTTGTAGTTGAACAAACGGAAAAACATGAACAAAAAGAAAAAGAGATGGAGAAACTCATGAGAAACCTGAGAAATCAAATCCTAGAAGCAAATAGGATGGAAGAAAGTCTGGAAAAGTCTCCTAAAGGAAAACAAATAACCTGTGAAAGAATGGAGGCAGAAATAGTTCACCTAAGAAAAGAACTTTATGCAAAACTCATTCAAACAAGACATGAAAATACATCTAAAATATTAGATAAGATTATTACCACACAAAGGGATTCAGGTAATAAAAATGGAATAGGTTATTCTCAAGAAGAAAACCAAGTTAACTCAAAATCTTATGCAGCTTCTCTCCTCAGTACATTCAACAAGAAATATGAAGAGAAGACGAGTAATGATTAGAACTCTAGAGGACTACTTCCACCCATCAAGAAGGAATATAAGACAACACCAATTTTTTTTTATCAAAACATCTATCCTCACATTTTCTTTGGTTATTGCTTGGCATGCTCTAATTTCGAACAAAAAGCTATGAATTGTAGAGCATATAGAAGGAAAAATTTGAGGGTTAAGAACTATAACCTTAAAGATAACCAAACAGTAAATCAAGTTAAAAGCATAAACTATAAATCCTTTGCACCTCTACAAGAAAGATACCTAGAATGATTCATATGTCATAACTATGGACATAAGGCCAGTAGTTGCAGATTAATGGAAGTCTCAGAAAAACCAAAGTTCATTAGAGAGAAAAAGAAGCTTTGAAAGAAAAAAAATCAAAAGAGGAATGTCTCGTTGCCTTGAAAGCTCAAGAAAAAGAAAATCTCTGGTATGTTGACAGTGGGTGCTCAAAACATATGACAAGAAACAAGGACAAGTTTTTGAACTTAAAGAAACAAAATGATAAAGTTACATTTCGTGACAATGCTTCAAGTAACATACTTGGGAAAGGCACTATGAGTTTGGGAAAAGACAAAGCCAAGGATGCATTGCTTGTTGAAAAATTTAAACCTAGCCTATTAAGTGTCAGTGAAACTTGTGATCCGGGGCACATTTTCATCTTTGATTCCCATAAATGTGATATTAGGAGAGAGGACACAGGAAAATTGGTTGGTACTGCTCCTATAAATCATGAGAATGTATATATACTAAATACAAAATTGAATGAGGAGTGTCATATAAATTTAGTAGATGAAATTTGGCTATGGCATAGAAGGTTGGGGAACATTAACTATGAGAATTTAGTAAAAATCAACAATTTTGGGGCCATAAGAAACTTTCCAAATATCACAAATCCCTCAAATCCTATGTGTGGAAACTGTCAACTAGGGAAAAAAACTAGAATAAGGTTAAAAAAAAAAGAATACTCGACCTCAAAACCTTTAGAGATTGTTCACACCGACCTCTGTGGACCTACAAGGACCAAGATTTTGCAAGGAGATTCCTCCTTTATGTTGTTCACTGATGAGTTTACTAGAATGGGTTGGGTATGTTTTCTCAAGGAAAAATCAGAAGCACTTAACAAATTCAAAGCTTTTAAGACCCTTGTTGAAAATGAAAAAGAGATAAAAATCAAATGTCTTAGATTAGACAATGGTGGTGAGTTCACCTCAAAAGAATTTAATCTCTTCTATGAAACTGATGGAATAAAAAGACAATTCTCTGCTACCAGAACACCTCAGCAAAATGGGATTGTTGAGAGAAGGAATAGAACAGTTCAGGAGGCTGCAAGGACTATGCTCAATGAAGAAAAATTATCTGATGGATATTGGAGGGAAGTTGTAAGCAAAGCAATATACATATTGAACAGAGGTCAGCTTAGGATTAATAGTGCTAAGAATCCTTATGAAATATGGTTTGGAAGATCTCCTTCAGTAAAATACTTCAAGGTCTTTGGAAGTAAGTGCTACATCAAAAGGCTTGATGGGAATCTCAAAAAAATTGATGCTAGATCTGATGAAGGTATCTATCTTGGATATGATTCTACCAAGAAAGCATACAGGTGCTACAATATTATATTACATAAAATTGTTGAGAGTTCGGATGTCAAGGTGGATGATTTAAAAATGATAAGGATCAAACGTCAAGAGACTTTAATTGACAATGAAGTTGAAGGTGATGATGATTCAGTTGGTACACAAGCAGAAGAAAGTAGAAGAGAATAAAGAAGAAAGGGAAGAGGATGATATGGATACTAGCAAAGATGAGGAAGAAATTCAAGAAGAAGAGTTAAGAGAAGAATCCCCAAGAAGAGACACAAAGACACCCTCAAGAATGACTCAAAAGAATCGTCTCGAAGAACTCATCATTAGATATAAAAGCGACGGAGTTCACACAAGAAGACAACTATTGTATCAGAAAGAAATAACACTCTTGTCACATAATTAGCCCAGATCAATCAAAGAGGCATATAAAGATGAGAATTGGGCCAATGCTATGAATGAAGAATTGGACCAGATTGAAAAAAATCAAACTTGGGAACTAGTTCCAAGACCAAAAAATAAAATTGTCAATGGAAATAAATGGGTGTATAAAAACAAAATGAATGAGAATGGGAAACTAATCAGGAACAAATTCATATTGGTATGTAAAGGGTATTCTCAGGTTGAAGGAGTAGACTAGGAAGAAACATTTGCACCTCTGGCCAGATTAGAGGCAATTAGGATGTTCTTAGCTTTCTCCAGCTACAGAAAAGTTAAAGTATACCAAATGGATATCAAGTCAATATTTTTCAATGGAAACTTAGAAGAGGAAGTCCATATGGAGAAACTAGAAGGATTTCAATTAACTAACAAAGGAGACTATGTCTGTAAACTAAAGAAAACACTCTATGGGTTAAAACAAGCACCCAAAGCATGATATGCAAGGCTAGATTCTTATTTACAAAAACAAGGCCTCAAAAAAGGATCAGCAGACAACAATCTTTATTGTAAAATTGTTGTTAAAAACATTATTATCCTGGAAGTATATGTTGATGATATTATATTTGGCAATGATGATGAAAAAATGACTAAGGGATTTTCTAGAAGTATGCAACAAGAATTTGAAATGTCCTTGTGTGGTGAACTGAATTTCTTTCTTGGATTACAAATAATACAATCCAAATAAGGATTCTTTATCCATCAGTCTAAGTATGTTAAAGATATGCTTAAAATATTACAATTATAGGATTGCAAACCTGTTAGTACACCTATGACAGTTAGATGCAATTTAAGCAAGGAAGATGAGTCCAAAGCTATCGATCCAAAACACTACAGATCAATGATTGGGAGTTTACTCTATGTAACAGCTTCCAGACTTGATGTCAAGAAAGTTGTTGGGATGGTGGCTAGATTCCAAGCAACACCAAAAGAGAGCCATGCTCAAGATGTCAAAAGAATCTTTAGGTATTTGAAAGGAACCATAGATCTTGGTTTGTGGTACCCTAGCAAGGATTCATTCACTTTAAAAGCCTATTCAGATGCAGATTGGGCAGGTTGTGTAGATGACATAAAAAGTACAAGTGGAGGAGAATTCTTTTTGGGTAGCTTGGATAAGCAAGAAACAGTCCTCAATTTCTCTGTCTAGCACTAAAGCTGAATATATTGCAGTAGTAGAATGTTGCACACAATTTGAATGGATGAAACAAACCTAACAAGACATCAAAATAGTGTTTGAAGAACCTATTACTATATACTGAGATAATACAAGCACTATAAGTCTCTCCAAGAACCCTTTCCAACACTCCAAATAAAAAAACATTTCCATAAAATACCACTATCTAAGAGATTAGGCTGAAAATAAGAACATTAAATTGGAATATTTCCCAACACAAGAACAAGTGGTAGATATTTTCACTAAACACTTAAGTAGAGATGTATTTGAATATATCAGGAAAATATTGGGAGTAATCCCTCTTCCAATCTAATCTCTCAAGAAAATAATGCATCAATTGGCACCAATTAAGGGGGAGACAACAATCAAAATCAGAAGGAGTCATTTAGTTATGACAAGAAAAGTATGATTTCAGGAGGAGTTACCCAAGTTCATATTCCGGTCATAAGCATTAAAATAGACATAACTTTACTATAGGGGAAGAAACCATTTTCCATTGATGTCAAAGTGGGAGAGTAACTTCAGATTAGTGAAGCATCATCACAGGGGGAGATTGTGTATGAACTTTGTGTGTTTCCATCAATGACAAAGGGGGATATTATTGGACATAGTATCATTAATTTGTTTTCATTGATGTCCATAGTATAAAAGTATGCAGAGAATGAAAACGTTAGACAGTATGTAGAGATGAAATCTTAGAAGGAAGAGTGCATTTTAGAAATGTTGTCGAAATCAAAATACCCATAGAAAAACTCCAAAGGATTCAAGAAAGAATCATGTGCATTGAGATAGTTTTAAAGGAGTAGTTGCGCATAAATAAATAATGCAAGTTGCAGAAGAATCCACTCTAAATATTAGGAGAAATAACGATCTAAGAGAAGTTGCACAGTGGTTAGCAGTGAGCTCTTTTGAAGCTTCATGAATTGAGAGATTTTAAGGATTAAGGAGAGCATTGGGGAGAAGAACAGATCCCAAGCGTAGGATATGAAGCGTAGAGGGTCAACAGTCGTCCGATCCAAGTGAGTAGCATGGGTTTTTATCCATTTCTAATTTCATAGGAAAGAGGATTTATGAAGTCCCGAAGTTCCGAAGCCAGTCGAAACTGTCCATCGTCCAGGGAGGCAGGTGGCAGAAGATCTGAGAGTTCGAGGAAAAGGACTTCGGAAGAATTGTGAGGAGCTAAGTTAAAACTTCATGAAATCATGAAGTGTGGAATGATTCTGGACTGTTAGAACCAGAAGGACACGTAGAAGAGATCCACACACTTTGAGAAAAGGATAAGAACGTAGGAGAGCATTGACTTTATGAAGTCCAAAGCCACGAAGAGATCCTACCTGTTGGTTGGAAGGTGGGGACGTGGCAACAAATAAATGAATTTGCGGATTTGTGATTCGGAGAAATTGCGAGGATCTAAGTTCAAACTTTATGAAGTGTGGAGAAATTCTGGACCATCAAATCCAGAAGGATACATGGCATTCGATCCACGAATATGGATAAAAGTAAATTAGAAAAGTACTCTAGATAAATCTCAGTTGTTGACTGGTTGGAGAGTTGTAGACCATTAATCTGGTTTGGAATATTTCACTAGTCTGGACTTCAGAGAAAGAGGGAGTAAGTTGAATTCTGAAGTCGCGAAGCACAAAGTTGTGAAGCACTCAGATGTTGAGGCCTGGGTCATAGCCCAACACATGTGAGACAGGCCTAGGAAGAGGAGTTAGCGCCCATTGCTTGGAATTCTCCAATTCAGAGATCGAAAGAATTGGCCGTAGAATACAGTGAAAACACCCGAAGCCCACATCTCTGAAGCTCCCTTTGGATAGGCACCTAATCATATTCGGAGGTCATATGAATATTTACAGAGACTAAAAGACACAAATCATGAAGTCGCAATGTAAATAATGGCCATCCATATCAATGCTTGATTAAGTCCTAGCCATCGGATTAAGCAGTGAAAGGATAAGTGTAAGGATCAAATATGTCTATTGATTTGGTTCTGGGAATCATTCCAGCCATCGGATCAACCCGTGTGAGAGGTAACCATTTCGGGATATTGAAAACTCCGGAATATTAGATGTTTTTCAAAGAAAAATCGTCGAAAATCGAAATCCAAAGAACTAGGTTTTATCCCCCAGTCATGGGTTACGAGCACATAATCCATAAGGCATTGGGAACATCACTTAGAAACAAGCCCATGGTTTTGCGTGTATTGTCATATGAAAATGGTTTGAAGGAAGCGCCTCAGCAGAACTAGATTTCTGTAGTATTTGTAGAGATTTGGAATTAATTTAAATGAAATCGATCCATATCTGTGATCGATTTACGAAAAGCACACACAAAGAATTGACAATAAATTTAAATAATAATAGTGATTATTGTTAACGTTAAAAATGAAAAGGTGTGATGGTCTAGTCTAAGGGATACAATGTTTCATAGATCACACTAGTTGGAAGAATATATAAATGAGAAACAGTGGTGAGAAGAAGTGTCTCTGCAGTCCGAATCAGAAGGTATATTAAATCACAGAAGAAGAGAGACATGTAGTGAAGACATGATACAAAAGTTTTCTATATTCAGAAACTAAGGGTGGTTGGGTGATGCAAGGTCAGCTTGGTGCCTGCAGGGGAGTTGGTGCTTCCTTGTCAGTTGTAGTTGCTGGTGAAACAAGGGTGTGGGTGTATCTTGATCAGTTGATGATGATCTAAAAGGAAGAACATATTTCTCCTATGTAACATGTAAAACAAAAAATTTCACTTAATATAAATATGTTTGTGGTTTTCCCAATTGGGTTCCACGATAAATATTGTATTAAAATTTTTGTTTGCATTAACAAAAGAAAATTTTACAAACTATGAGTCACTGATTCACCCCCCCTCTCAGTCACAGGATCTGATCTTTCATATATTAACCTTGAATTATCTATCGCCTTGCGATGTTACCCTTTAATACTCTGTGTTTTTACACATAAAATTTTCCCCGTGTTTGTGAAATCACCTTGCTATATTACCCTTGAATCCTCTACATTTTTACATGTAAACATTTGCCCTGTGTTTGTGAAATCGCCTTGCGATATTAACCTATAATTCTCTGTGTTCTTATATAAAAGAAAATCCCTTGCATTTTGAAATCACCTTGCGATGATACCCTTGAATCCTCTTCATTTTAATATATACAAATTTTCCCTGCATTTGTGAAATATCCTTGCTATATTACCCTTGAATCCTCTACATTTTTACATATAAAAATTTTCCCTGCGTTTGTGGAATCGCCTTGCAATATTACCCTTGATATCTCTACGTTCTTATATTAAACATTTTTCCCTGCATTGTGAAATCTCCTTGCGATGTTACCCTCGAATCCTCTACATTTTCACATATACAAATTTTCCCCGTGTTTGTGAATTCACCTTGTGATCTTACCTGGAGGGTCCTCTCCATCTTTATTAAATAATTTCTCTACATTTTTCTTAACCTTAATATGCAAATTTTCTTGGGTTCCACTCAAAAATATCATTTAGTTCCCTTGTGTTTTACTCAACATGGTTCTAGACTTACCCTGCGATTTTGTTGGGCCTTGACCAAGTTTTGAAGAAATATTGGTCGTGTTTGACCACTTTTGGGACTTCGACAGTCTGGTTGAAGATGGAGCACCCAGGCAGAGCTGAGATCGTGGGATACCACTTGTTTTGTGGGCTTGTGGACCCAACAAAGGGTTTACTAGGGTTTATATAATGGGTTATGGGATATCGGCCAATGGGTTTACCCATGATTAGGCCATTTTGTAAATGTATAAATAAGTAGCTAAGCAATGTAAGAAGCATGGTTGGCTATGTGCACAATATGTTGTAAGTGATAATGTTGGCTTAGTGCAAGAGGTTGTTTGTTGCTTTGTGAAAATAGATTGTTTAAAGTAAGGCTTTGTGCTACTAAAGAGTTGGCTCTATGCCTTGACCTGATTTTTGGAAGGAGGATCTAGTGCGCAACGCACAAATATCCTGTCCTCTGCAGAGTTTGGCTCTATGGCTTTGAGAGAAGGAGAGATTGAGTGTAAGAAGATTGAAGAATAATAAAGAAGAAGAAGAAGTTGGTGGGCGTATCCCCACATTGGCGTGAATGACATATATGTTGTGTCTTGATGTGCTTAGTGCAATGTGAATTATGTTGTTTATCTGCTTAGTGTTTTTGTTATTGTGTATAATGGATGCATCTAATGTTGTTGATTAGTGCTTAATGGTATTAAAGATAAATGAATTCTAGATATGATTCAATGCTATGTGCCAAGTTATTGAAAGTGCTTGATCTTTATTGTTAGTGCGTTGATCTATAATAAGGATTTAATCTGCTATGTGAATGAGACTCATGAATAATGCATTTTATCTTCTAAGTACTATGATAAGTGTTGTAATCATAGACCTATGTCCTAGCTTGTTTGTAGACACTTGAGTGCTGCAACCCCCCCTTTTCCTCTACCTCGGGTGAGACTACATCTTCTTCGCAGGTGTTTCCTAAAGGGCCGGTAGTTAGGGTTTTTTTGGTGCGTTGTTGAAACATTGAAACCTGGGTCTGCCCCCATGCCAACAAATAGTTCTGTTGTCGGGACCTGAAACTGTGATTACTAGGAACTGAAGAAAAGATAAAGCTCTGTGCGTAGATCTGTTGTTGTAGTGCACAATATTCTAATTGACTTGCAAAGATCTGTGCTAAGAAAGAAACCCGATCTAAAGAAAAGAGGTAAGATCTTAAAGATTTGTGCTCTAGTAAGGGTAAGATAAGTGGAAATTTTTTCTTTGAAAGCATGAATCTAGGTATGTTTGATAGACTCTATCCTAGTCTACAAGCTAGGGAACAGTTAAAAAAAAAATTTGATCTGAATAGATTTGATAGAGATAGAGAAATATATGTTATTCCTATGCATAGAAAGAATTTTTGCAGATTGCAGGTCCAACAATGTGATCCCAGTGCGTAGTATAGGAAAGGCTAGGGCTCGTTTAAAAGAAAGAGAGGATTGACACGGTGTTACAATTGCAGAAGACCAAGACATCTTACTAAGGAATGTCGTGGTATAGGTCATATTTTTCTTTATTGTAAATTTATTGGTCATGAGGTTGAGGATTTCCCAAGGATGATTGCTAAAGTTCAAAAGATGAACATGAGATGAGAAAACTATAAAGAAGGTCAAGAGACTAAGGATATGTTAGAGAATCGTAAAGAGAAAGAATTAGAGAAAGCTCAGACTATGTTAGTACAGTTAAAAGAAGTAATGGATGACCACAAGGATGTCAGTTTGTCAGAGATATTGAAAGAAAAAGAACGCATAGTTACAATAATAGAGGACTTTGACATAGATTGTGTATAGGATGAAGAAACACACGTGAATATTATGCCAGAAAGCACTTTGGAAATTTTGGGAAATCCTACTATGGTACATTCATTGGGAAGGATAGGATTGTTTAAAGGAAAGATGATAACCCTATGTAGAAGAGTTACTAATGTACCTATGATTGCTCATGAAACATCGACATAAGAGGAATTTGAAGTTATTAGGTTTGTTGAGAACAACACCCATTTTCCACTTTTATTAGGAAAGACTTGGATTGAGAAGGATAAGATCAGAAGGAAAGCAGAGGAGGAAGCTACATAACAGAAAAAGAAAGAACTAAGGGACCTCAAAACCAGAAAAATAGAGATACTAATAGAAGAACAAGAGGATAAGTCGAATCAACATAGGACAAGAGAATTAGTTGTCGAGGTTGAAAGAACACAGGAAGGATTAAAGAACCTGTCAGTGCAGGAAAGAAGTATAGCCACTCCGGAAATAGCAAGAGAAGGGACATTAACCTTAGAATATGTAAGAGTGCATCAGCAGTGCAAAGTCCTTTCACTAGGAGAGAATAAGAATACAAATGGGAAGATGATTCCATAAATTGTTAGAGAAGCTCAGATCATAGGAAAGAAGGCCAAGAAGCTCAATAAGAAGAAAGCTAAGCTACAAGAAGCTACATAAAATGGAAGGAAGACTTCATAGGAGGCATATCTACAAAACTTGAACCTCGCCGGAATAGCAGAAACACGCAGAATGGGAATTCGCCATGGTGAAGATATATGACCGTTGGAGGTGCCCCGACCGTTAGAATGACACCCCAGAATGGCTAGAAAATGTAGTTATGAGAAAATAGACCATTGAGACTGTGCCATAACGGACATATTCACATTGGTGGACAGATTCCTGCTCCTTGGAAGAATCCATTATGACGCTTTATTATTTAACCCATCAGACGCTGCACCGGAACCACTTTTTTCCACCCATGAATATCCAAGCTTCTCGAGAATCGATTGTATATCACGCTGTGATTTCTAGACCTTGCTATCCATTGGATTACCTCTCTTATCTATTCACCTACTTGATCTATTTATCTACAAGTGTGATTGTTGGGTGAACCTAGCGCGTTAGAGATATCTATTGGGGACATCCTTACGAAGATAATGGATGATAGACAATTTTTTGTAGGAATACAAGCGTCGTCGACTGGGGGACTGCAAGCATCCCCTTCAACTGGACAACGATCAGGTTGAACTAACCTTGCTACCGAGAAGCAAAGCAAGGACCACGATGATCTGGATAACACGA
Source organism: Picea mariana (assembly GCA_032191745.1). Taxonomy (NCBI): domain Eukaryota; kingdom Viridiplantae; phylum Streptophyta; class Pinopsida; order Pinales; family Pinaceae; genus Picea; species Picea mariana. Next base: position 217,762 of record JASDQU010100033.1, on the reverse strand, counting down.
AGCCGATCCCATCGGTCTTGCTAGATTATATACCACCTTTGGCTGGCACGGTTACCCACGATAACATCCCACATGAATTTGAGTATACATTGATCACTGCATACATCTCGAATGGTATACGCATAGTTGGACCCCAGTTGGGACAGTTCCCAACTCTAAATAACAACAACTTTAATCTCGGTGACAGAAAGAACTATGCCATGCTCACGCCCCATAGGTATTTGATGAAGACAACTGGGAAGAAGTCACACATATTCTCCCAGTCGTTGATTAAGGAGCCGGTGCAGTCCATGATCCTGAACATAGTGAAGATCCCTCACTTTGGTCGACATCAGGAGGTTAACGCTTGAGTTAAACTCCTCTTGTCATGCTACCATGGAACATATATGTTTCTCGAGAGGCACATTACTGTGGATCCGACATTGATCCACTTGATTATAGGACTGAGCATTAAGGGATCAGACCCTCGGCAGTTCTACCCAAGGAAGACTTCATATCGCTCCCTGGCACAAAGCATAACGGAGGATTATGGCGTCGTAGAAAAGGGAAAGCGAGGCTACAAGGTAGCCTCTATATAGGATGGCGTAGTGTGCCTTTCTTTCTAACTTATAGTTGGCAAGATCGTTAGAAAGAAACATCTGACACAGGTCATTAGGTTCATAGTAGACCTCACGGGGAAGTGCGTGGAGGGGATGAAAATGAACTGGGCAAGTTACCTCGTCAATGAGCTCGAGAAATACTATCGCGAAGCGCAAGATCAGCAGTATGAATTCCATTTTAGCTGGTTACTTGTATTAATTTCATTTGTCACTTGGAAGATGCCAGAAGGAGCGACATTTCTATAAGTTGAGCCATTGGAGTCGTTGGCCGCAAGGTTCTCCACCTTGCCTTGTGGTATACGAATGACATGTCGAAGAAGTGGAAGTCGAACACTGTGTTCCATGCCTACTACGAGCAACTGAAGCATGTAATTGAGGCATTCCCATGCATGACACCGGACACATTGCACCAGTATAGACCACTAGCGAAGTTCCATGCAGATCAACACTTTATCTCTATCACTGCATGCAGGGATGAGAGCAAATAGGAGTTACAATACTATTATAAACTGACCGATGAAGATATGGAGGAGATCACCAAAGAATGGCCTACATAGTTCCTTGTACTGGTTGACGATGCAGAACTCTCCGACCCTGACATCATTGGAAGCCCCTTGGTCACCCAGGTCAAGCATGTCTGGCATAACGCCTTGAAGAAAAAAGAGGAAGTGCATAACATTGAGACTGATGAGGAGGACAACACCTCGGAGGAAAGCAGGCCTGACTTGCCCGTAGGAGGAGGAGAAGATGAAGTAAATCAAGAAAGAGGAGAGGAAGAAGGAGAAAATAAAGGAAAAGGTGAAGTTACACTGTCGAAGGATCCCCTTACCAAGGCCAAAACATCGAAGAAATGGAAGGTTTCTCCACAGAAACCCTCGGAAAGAAGGAAGAAGTGCTCCAGTAAGCCCAAGATGAAGGCCATGCTCACAGAGGACGATGTCAATCTAATCATTACAACTGTGGAGGATGCTTCAGAGGATATCTTGCAGTGATATGGAGAAAAGAAGGAGACATTGTATGAAAGAATCGAGAAGGATCTGAAGGATATATATCAAGCCATCCATTCAAGCCACGCAGTACCTATTGTGCCTTATTTATTGAAAATTGCAGAATTGGGGGATGAGCCTGCCCAATTACGAAGACTAGGAGATGCAACAAAGGCTCAAATTCAGTGAGTCCAAGAAGAGAAGGAGAAGGCTACAGAAGCATTGAAGAAGGAGAAACAAGAAGTCTTAGAGAAACTACGAGTTGCGCAGTTCTGCGTAACTGCGTACAAGAAGGAGAAAGATGAAATTTGGGAGATCTTCAAAGACGACAACACAAAGATATAGAAAGAAAAAGACCAGCTTCTCACAGAGTAGACTGCAATCAAAGAAGCACTGAGTAAAGTACTTCACTCTGTGCCAGGCTCAGCACAGGAGGAACACAAAGCAGTTGAGGTCCAAGTGACAAAGCCTGATGAGGTCATCCAGTAGCTTCAAGCAAAGGTAATGGAGTTGGAGCTTCAAGAAGTACCTAGCACTTTGAAGGACGTGCATAACCAAAGAGAGGAATCTACTAAGAGCATAGTTTGATGGATCAAGGTCCTTGCATTATAATTTAAGCATTGGAATGATCAAAGCACGCAAACCTATGAATGCCTCACAGAAGATCCAGAGATGAGGAAACTGGAAGCGCAGCTCCAAGAGGTGCAACAATAGGCATCCACCATGCAAGCGCAGATGAAGCTACTCAATACGGTCGAGCAAATGAAGAGATCACAGGAGCATCATGCAATCCAAAAAAAAATTAATTCCATCCAGAGAAAAGTCATGGAAGTTACACAGAGACTACAACCGGTGTAGGACGAAGCCTGCACGATTTTTGAAGAGATTGAAGGACAAGGCTCGCAACTAGACCAAATGGTTACTACAGTGGAACAACGCCTGGAAGGGCATGTTATAGAGAAAATGATTTAGGAGTTCACCGAGCAGGAGGCTCTAGCGAAGAAACAAGTCAAGGCAGCTTGAGCTAAGCTCAAGGCCTTTGAAGAAGTGTTGCCTAGATATGAGTGACTCAGGACGAGTCACAGGTGAGTTTTGGGGGTCTGTTGGCCCTTGACCAAGTTTCGAGGAAATACAAGTTGGTCGAAGATGGAGCACCCAGGTGGAGCTAAGATCACGATATCTCACTTGTTTTGTGGGCTTGTTGACCCAACAAAGGGTTTACTAGGTTTTATGTAATGGGTTATGGGATGTCGGCCCATGGGTTTACCCATGATTAGGCATTTTTGTAAATGTATAAATAAGTAGCTAAGTGATGTAAGAAGCATGGTTGGCTATGTGCACAATATGTTGTAAGTGATAATTTTTCCTTAGTGCAAGAGGTTGAAAGTTGCTTTCTGCGAACAGACTATGTAAAGTAAGGCTCTGTGCTACTAAGGAGTTGGCTCTATGCCTTGACCTGATTTTGGGAAGAAGGATCTGGTGCACAGCATGCAGATCTCCTGTCCTCTACAGAGTTTGGCTATGTGGATTTGTGTGCATGAGAGATTGAGTGTAAGAATATTGAAGACTAATAAAGCAAAAGAAGAAGTTGGTGGACGTAGCCCCACATTGGGGTGAACCACATATATCCTATGTCTTGATGTTCTTAGTGCGATGTGAATTATGTTGTTTATCTGATTAGTGATGTTGTTATTATGTATGGTGGATGCATCTGATGTTGTTTCTTAGTGCTTAATGGTATTAAAGATAAATGAATGCTAGATCTGAGTTAATTCTATGTGCTAAGTGATTGAAAGTGCTTGATCTTTATTGTTACTATGTTAATCTATAATAAGGATTTAATTTGCGATGTGAATAAGACTCATGATCTAATGCATGTTATCTTCTAAGTACTTTTCTAAGTGTCTTAATCAGAGATCTATGTCCCAGATTGGTTGTAGACACTTGATTCTTGCAACCCCCCCTTGCCTCTACCTTAGGTGAGACTGCATCTACTTTGCAGGTGTTTTCGAAAGGGTCGGTAGTTAGGGATTTGTTGGTGCATTGTTGAAGCGTTGAACCTTGGGTCTGCCCCCGTGCCAATAGATTTTCTTAGCGATATTACTAAATCTTTTGATCCATATTTTTGTAGTTGTATATAGTTATGAAGGGGGGTGAGATTTCCTTCTAGTTGGGTGCAATAGGTTGTGGATCCCTTGTCATTTGAATACGCAATGAACAAGACTTGAGTTATCTTTTGATGTAATGAGGGTTGGACCCTTCTTTTAATTGTTTTTAAAATTAAAATTTAGTTAGGAATGGATTATTATATCTATGGCCTAGTTAAGGATTATATGGCTTGGTGAAAGGTCATAATTATTCATTGGTTAGCTCCTAATTGTCAATCCTTTTAGAAGGATGAAATAATTAAATTACTAAAGAAACCATCAAGAGGTGTGGTGTAGAACTTGTTCTGTACATGGTAAACCTTCTCTTGCTGATAAAAATTTCTCCATAGGTCATTCCTTGATTGTTAACAATAAATGGCAATTTCATCGATTATTGGATATATGTTATTATAGATGGACTCTTGATGATGGCTAATTGCGTCAACTAAATTGATACATGTTAGTGTAGAATGGAATCTTGATGGAATGTTTCATAGATGGCTAATCACGTTCTTTGACTGATGTATGTTTGTAATAGAATTTACCGCACCATGAAATTAATGTGATGTATGAGGGTTAAAAGAATGGATTTATTGCGCCATGAAATTAATAGGACGTATGATGGGTTATATGATTTTCTTACCCTTGCGCCATGAAAATAAAAATTGATGATTACCTTTGTGCCATGGAATATGTTGATGATTAAGTAATTAGATTTCTTTGCGCTATGGAATAGTGATGTATAAATGACTAAGTAATAGATTCTCTGGCGCCATTGAAATAATGTTGATGTATGATTTATTAAGTGATTAGATTATTCACGCGCATTGAAATAATGTTGATGTATAATTTCCTAAGTGAGTAGATTATTCATGTGCATTGAAATAATGTTGATGTATGTTTAATTAAGTGATTAGATTACTCTTGCACCATGAATAACTGATGATTAAGATCGATTGATTGATCTAGTTTATTTCGGCTTGATGGGATTAGTGGGATTTATACACCTCCTTGTTCCTCAGAACAGTCACCATCCCTAAGACCTTAAATGGTCAAAATCATCGAATGAATCCTGGGCTTGAGCCATGCTTATGTGTCCTGGAGGTTCTAACCATGTAGGATAGGTTGGGCAGGTAGTTCTTTATCATTCAACGATATGGTTGATCATTTATTATATTTTTTTAGTTGATCTTGTTGTGTTGAATTGTGTCGCTATCATTTATGATTATGTGTTGATCATGTGTCATTATTATTTATGTTAATGTGTTGGCTTGTGTCGTTATTGATTTCGATGATGTTTCACTTGCAATGCTTTTAATTATGATTTCGTGTTGATTATTCGTTGCTATGAAAATTGTGTGATGATTCTTCTATCCAAAAAAAAAACATTACCTATTATGCTTCGCTTCTCCTAGTCGTAACGAAGGGGAAGTTACATTGATCCAATTTCTAATAAAATTTTATCAATCCTGAAGAATATGAGGAAATTTGTCCTTAACCTACTCTAATATATACAATTGCTCATTTTTAGGAACTTGTCCCTTTAAACAAATTCTTGACAACTCTCATTTACCCCTGCAAGTTTCAAACATATTCCTCTACAAAATAATGTCTTGTTCCAACTCAATCTAAACATCTACCACTAAGTCTTCAACGTCTAGAAACACTAGCAATTATTCCTCGCATTCAATAAGTATGAAAGGTTAAAAAATCTTCAAATTCTCTACACTAATAATAAAGTAGATGCTCATAGATTGTGGAAACTGTAGTGGAAAATAATTTTTCCACTCACTTACTACACAATCTCAAAAGGACCATACCTAATGGGTTTTAATTTCTTCCTTGGGATTCACATATATTTCTTAGTGATACATAGCCACACCATATCTACCACCTAAAATTAACAATATGATCTATGCCAATCATGCATTTCCTTCTACCTTTGTTGTGTTCTCTCTAACTTCTCGTCCACTTTCCTATGTATGTTTGATTTATAAATTTCCATGGATGTTCCACTAGAACAGTTTATCACAACATATCTTCTTTCATGTTGGAATATTTTATTATGTACATTTGTTTCCTTAGATATCAGATTTTTTATCACTAGCTTATTGATCAAATTTATGAAAACAATTGAAATACGAAAATGAAAGAACAAGCAAATGAGAACACCATCCACATAAATGAACACAAGATGTATCCTGGGAAATCCTAAATTGGAGAAAACCCAACTATAATATGAGGCCTATGCTTTGCTCTCTTTTCTTTATTATGAAATGTAAATACAAAGAAATGGGCACTCACCATGGCATTGCCTTTGACATTGTGGCCTAAATGGTTGCTACAAAATCATATTCCTCTTCTGTGATGATCTTAAATCCCACTCCTATATTCTCTACTCAACTATGGAACAAATACAATGTTAAAATAATGGAACCCCCTCTCCTCCTAGTAGCCCAGTATTTAACATAGTATAATAGTCATCTAGGGTTATGATTTTTGCATGTCTCAACCCTCAGTGAGTGTTAGGGTTTTAGATCTTCTAGAATCTTCTTGAAATTCCACAAGTAACTAGCTCAATATGTGAGAAACGGGGGCTGATGTGACATCCACTCAATACCATGGTGGTAAATAAAGTAGGTCAACTTATGAGAGGAATAACTTCCTCATAAAATCTCCATTTAAAGTGATTTTTACAATGTTGAAAAGCTCTTAGTATGAAGAACAACATTGAGAGGCTATAAACTATATTCACAAAGTTTTGAATCCAAAATGTATCATTTGATACCTTAAAATAACATATTATTTATATATATACCTTCCAAATCAAACCCACCCAATAAAATATACGTCGAAAATATAGAGAGACCAAATTATGTTTTCCGTACTTTCAAAATGAAACTCAAATCAAGTATATACATAAAATATTGATGGAGAAAATTATGTCTCTTCCATCATTATGTGTTTGAGATGGACATGGAATGTAAACATACATGCATTACTTTATTTTCATATATATATATATATATATATATATATATATATATATATATATATACTTTCTATGAAATATGATTATAAGAATTGTAATTAATTTAAAAAATAAATATTATATCATATTAATGTTTTAAATATTTATTATAGGTATGTATAATCAATGGAAGTGAGTATGTGTGAAGAAAGAATATATATATATATATATATATATATATAATGAAATATGATTATAAGAAGGATGGTAGTCAATTTAAAAAATAAATATAATTATAAAAATTGTAGTCAATTTAAAAAATAAATATTATATCATATTAATGTTTTAAATATTTATTATAGGTATATATAATCAATGGAAGTGAGAGTGTGTGAAGAAGGAAAATGTATGCATATGATTTATTTTTTAGTTTGCAAGTTGAAATAATCAAATGTCTTTATATCAAACAAAATTTTACTATTTCTAATGAATATTAGAATTTAGATTCATTTTTTTATTAAGCATCTAATAAAATATGGAATGGACAATTGATATCATAAAACATTCATTATACAATACACATGTATTTTTAAGGAGAAGTTCCCTTATGGGGACTAAACTCTTTTTATTATGAAATATTAGAGAACGTTGAGTAATAAGTGTTTACAATTTTGAACTTGCATGGTCTCTAGGATTCTACAAAAGGTTGTGTTTTACAATGCTTATTATTCTTTGTAGGAAATTTGAGGCCTATCCTTTCCACCAAGAACTTTCTTCTTCTCTAGAAATACAACAACTCTCTAAATCAATTGTTATCCTTCAATTAATTTTTACTATTATATTGTCTAATTTCCAAACCTCTCATCCAACTCTTCTCTTATTGAAACATGCCTTCTTATGGGCCATCTCCAAAAGTTTTTTAGATTGACTGAGTTCCTCTTTCATTCCTTCAATTATCAAACAATTGAACTTCCCTTTGTTCATTAAATCCAACTATCCAATTGAATCATCTTGGTCATCAAATTTCACATAGATATTCTCTCCTCACTAACATATATACTGCTAACAAGCCTCCTAACAATCCTCCAATCCACCCATTCATCAACCTTTGAGCACATCTCCCTTTTTGGTCATCAATATATGTGCACTAATCAATCCATTCCATTCTAATCAATATGCTAGTCCACTTTCTTAGTCAAGCCTACCTCTAGTATGTAATTTAAGTTATTCTATTTAATCCAATTTTAGATTAAACCTTCTCTTTTTTAGAATTTGTTGGTACCCAAATAATTACTAGTCATGAGGAAGATGAGTAAATATTTGTTTCACCTCCTCTAATAGATACCTTTTTTTTATATGTAGGAAGTTGGCCCCCACCAATCCTTCAATTCATGCATTTATCAAATTTGAGCACATATACCTTCTTAATCATCCACATATATGAATTAATCAATCCAATCAAGTATAGTCAATGTGTCATTCGACTTTAGCATTGATATTCTTATCAGTTAATGGAATTGGTTTAATCAACTTTCTTAGTCAACCCTATCTCTATGGTGAAAACATGCATTTGTGTTAGTATCTAGTGACATGATGTTATTCACACATAAACTAAGAGACTACAAACATTCACAAAAAGATTCATGAAACATTTATCAAAAATAAGTGAACCACTACTACAATATATGTACTTATGCATTGTATAAAAACTATGCCAAAATTGAATAGCTAAAAACGAAACAATTGGAGTTGTTCAACAAGACTATTTGGAATGTTTTCTATAAAAATAAGAAAAATACTAACCCAGATTAATGTTTTTACCCTCTAGTCTCTAGATTACTTCTAGTCAATCCAATTTCTAATCAAATTTTATCAATCTTAAAGAATATGGTGAAATCTATCATTCAACTCCTCTAATATATGCCATTGTCATTTATACAAACTTGTCCCTTTAAATCAATTCTCAAAAACTCTTTCTTACCCTTAAAAGTTTCAAAAATATTCCTCTACAAAATAATGTCTTGTTCCAACTCAATCTGCACATCTACCATGAAGTCTTCAACGTTTATCAACACTATAAATTCTTCCTCCCACTCATCAAGCATTGGACTATGGAAACTCCAATGGAAAAGCATTTTCCCATCCACTTACTACACAATATCAAAGTGACCATACCTAATGGGTTTTAGTTTCTTCCTTGGGATTTGTATATGTTTCTTAGTGAGATATAACCACACCATATCTACCACCTGAAATCAACAATATACTCGGTGTTGATCATGTATTCCCTTATACCTTTGTTGTTTCCTTATACCTTAGTTTTGATCTCTACAACTTCTCTTCCACTTGCCTACTTATTTGTAGAATTTTTTCGATGAATCTTATGAATTTATTTTAATCATCATCTCACCCCCGTCAACTTCTCTTTAGTAGTTTAAGAAAATAAAATGTTTAAAAGGGAAATTGAGGAAAAAATAAATCTCGAATGGTGAATTACTAGTAGAACTACAAACTTCTTGGTTATAACAATGTTGTATAATATAACTTAGGGTAGGCTCTCACCCCAAGCCTTTAGAATGAATTATGTTAAACCCCCTCAGCAAATGAACCATGGTAGTGTTGACCACTTCCATCAATCAATAACTTCATGGATGAAAGGTTATACTCCGTTTCAACTTAGTATCCATCATACCCCATAATGATTTCCAAAATCAACTTAGAAATTTGTTAGATATGCTAGAAACTATGGATTCATGAAATACAAAATGCACCCAAATCTTTTGGAAAAATAATGGTGTTGCTTCTTCTCTAGTAAACGTCTTCTTACAAGGAATAAATTGTGTAATCTTGTTGAATCTATAAACTACTACAAATACTAGGTAATCATGTATTTGTCTAGTCTCAATTAGTCCTCCAAGGAAATCCATTGAAATTCTCTCTCATGGTCAACCCATTATAAGAAAAGGAACAGATGAAACCCAATTTCCTATGGGAAGGCTTCAATGTACAATATAATACACATGCATGGATAAATTTAGAAACATTGGTCAACATGATTGAATAATATAAATATATTTTTAAGTTTAACAATACCTTTCCAACTGCAAAATATCCAACAACTATGGAAGCATGTTATTCTTTTAATGACATGGTTCTACATTATCCAATCAATTTACACAACTTGTCATCCTTATACAACAATCCATATTTAAATTGTAGTTAGGATTCTTCACTCCCTGCTATTATTCAATTATAATGGGATGAAATTATTTATCATCTTCATACTAAATATGCATATATTCAAATTGAAAAGTTTGTAGTTGAATGGTCTTGATAATTTTCAAATAATTTAGTGGTCTAAATAAGAAATCAACAATCTGATTACTAACCCACTTCTTGTACTTAATGATAAGGTTAAATTATTACAAACAAGAAATCCACTTGGTATGCCTTATTTATGCAACTTGATTTTCATATGTAAAAACTAAAAAGGCTTGTGGTAAGCTTGGAACACTATGTCCTTCCCTAGAATGTAGGTTCTCCAATGCTTCATTGGTTGATGTTAAACTAGTATCTCCTTGTGATAGGTAGGATTTCCTAAATCTACTCCACAAAACCTTTCCAAATGGTAAGAAATTAGTCGTCACTCTTATATGAGGACTACCCCCATAGCATAACCAAATGCATCAACCCAAATATGTCAAAGGATTTATCTTATTCCATTTTCCAAATAAATTGAATCTCTCCTCTTATCAATGAATTTTAAGGTGCAACAATCGTTGAGAAATGTGAACTAAAATTTTGTAAATATTGAAAACCATAATTGAAATTTATTATGCTTGTGAGATTCATGGGTCTAGGTCAATTTTGAATGGTGTACATAATTTTTCTAAATAAATTATTAGTTGATCTCCAATCATGAATCCTAACCAAAGAAGTACATGTCTAAAATATCACATTTCTTCAAATTCAATTACAAGTTATTTTCCTTGAGAGTATCTAGTATTGTACTTAAATGGCTCAAGTGTTCTTCCTAAGTCTTGTTGTAAACTAAGATGTCATCCAAATATACAACTATGAATAAGTCAAAGAAGGGTATAAGAACTTTATTCAGAAACCTCATAAATGTGGTTGGTGTGTTAGTAATCCCAAATAGCATTACCAATAACTCAAACAACCCCTTCTTTCTTTTAAAACAAAACTTCAAAGTGTCTTCCTCCTTAATGATTACCCAATTGTAACATCCCTCTCTTGCGCACACTGAGCGAACTTATTCTTTGAGGACACTTGCGTGCAAGTGATCCGAGCCTTTATACTATTAGTTTTTTTAATTATGATGATGAGATATGGTAGATTTGATGATATGTTATTTTTTTATATTTACATCGACAGGTTCTATTGACTGAGTTCTCCTGAGTGTGCAGGACTCTGGACATTAGAGGATGCCAAGGCATTGATGAAACTCCTTGGACTCCGGATCGAGTCAGGGAGTGGACTGTTAGGGTTTGAATGTTGTTGATATGACATATGTACATATTATTAGATATTATGATGTTGATTGTTATCGCTGACATGTTTCGTTGATGGATGTAGGCTGACAATAGCTTATCGACCAAACTCACATTTGGAGTAAAGGGGTCACACACGACAACCAGAGACATTGAGGGAGAGGTGTGGCAACAACCCTTCCATAACCTACTAGCACTCTTGTCGTGGCTCGAACTGTAGGTTAACAATTACCTAGTTCGAGAAGACCCACAATGCCGTGAGGGAAGACTAAGACAATTGCTCACTATGATTCTAAGGGGTGCACAATAAGGCACGGTCCTTATTCCTTAGAGGCCCTTAGTCTCCCACAAGATCACCTGACAGAGTATTGACTTCAGGGGTTTGGCATCTACCAAATTTAGTCAAGAGGAGAGCGACACCCTTGGAGTACATAGTGCATCTTGAAAGGCACGTCGCGCAAATAAAATGGAAAGAGGCGAGTGGCACCCTTGGAGCACGTAGTGCGTCTTGAAAGGCACATCGTGATTTTAACTATGGTAAGTTAATAAACCTAGTGCCCAGAAAACTATGCCTCCTTAGGACTTGGTCAGCCTTAAAATGAATTATGTAATAAGTAAAGTTTAATAACAATTTTTCCCTTAAGAACTATCACCAAGCCTAGTGAATTGAAAACCTAGTTCTAAGTAGAACCTTTGAAAAAAAAAAAACCAATTAGACATGTAACAAGAAGAGGGTAAAGAAAATTCAAGCATTAATAATTAAAATGGAAATTTTTATAAAGGTTTAATTAATAAAAGGGGTAATTGGTTGTTTTTGTTTAAACCTGCTAATTCTGAACTTAGTTAGAAAAAGGGGAAACTTAAAGAAAAGGGAGAAACTTAAAAAAAAGGGGAAACTTAAAGAAAAACGGGAATATCTAACTTAGTAAGGAATGTAGCCTTTGGAACTTTCTATTTATGAACTCAACTAGGATTTAAGTAAGGTGTAAGTCGTTTAAGAATTGTAAAGGGATAGTGGGACACCGAGGAGTGTTTTTAGGAACTCTTTTAGGTGGGTGAGGGAAATAGGAAAATTTAATTAATTAATAAATTGATTTTCTGGTGCAACTAAGGGATCGGGCGACATGTGTATGGGGGAGGTTTTTTCTAATTAAATAAATGAAAAAGGAATCTAATAAGGGTTTGGGAAACTAATCACTTGAAAACTCTATAAAAAGGATGGTGGAGGAGGAGAATGGATCACGTGTGGTTTGCGTAAGGCTACGCTGTCGGAATTTCATCTTGACTGAAATTTATCTTCTGTGAGTTGGGATACCCAACTCGGGTAACAAGTGGTAGTTCTACCTTGTGAGGTGAGACGGGAGATAACATTCTCTGGTATTGTATGTATGGCCCCTTTGCGGCTCGGGGGGCTCAGGGGGAAGAAGAGTACCCCTAGCGTTGGCTGGGAGGTACCGGTGAGGTATCATCGGTCGACGAGCAAGATCTGGACGAAGCGCACGCGCGGGACAACGTCTAAGGGATCATCTCCTTCGGATTTGGTACTCGTGTTTAAATTTTGCTTGAATTTTAGTTAAAATTGCTCCTGTATGTGAACAATAAATTGATGAATGTTATCGTTTATTTCTGGCGCTTGAATAATAATAATGATGAATGTTGCAGTTTGTCTCCACCGCCCTGCTAATTTAACTTATCTGTGAATTTCATAGATATTAAAAATAGAAGGGTAACTTTCGGAAGGCCACCGATGCATCTCAAGTTGAAGCTATTTCCCTTGTTCATAATAAAGTTTTAAACTAAACTTTAGTTCAGTTCCAACTATTGTTTGTTGTTTTAAGGTAATGCATGATGTCGAGTTGAGCCCTTTAAATTTATTTTGTCTTTTATCCCTTCCTTTTAGTAGTATATATTTGTTTTTTTTTTTCTCTCTGCCAAAGTTATGTTAAACCTTCTTCCCCTCAGTTGTTGAGGTTGGGATGTGATTCCTATGTTTATGTGAACTGTTTTATCTTGGCTGTCAGCTTGAGTAGAGTTGTCTTGTGTCTCCTTCCATCCCCTTTATGAATCTAGGGATGTGATTCCTATGTTTATGTGAACTGTTTTATCCTGGCTGTCAGCTTGAGTAGAGTTGTCTTGTGTCTCCTTCCATCCCCTTCATGAATCTAGTATCAAGAGAAAAACTCTTGATAGAACCGCTCCAGCCCACGGGATTGTTGAAAGAAATCGAGAAACTTGAACCTTTAGGATTGGCCCACCGAAGAGTTAGTTAAACCTTCAGATAATCACTTAAGGTAATGCCATTCCTTGTAGGTAGGCTTTTGGCCTTAGATAGCCATCATGTTTCAGATTCTCTTGTCCCTGGATCGATGTGCCCTTTCATAGTTCCGTGGCCAAACTAAACCCTGTAACAATACTTCAAGTTTGGAAGGACAGTAACTCTGCTCCCTAGTAGGAAGCTTAGTTAGATCAATCTCCCCGACTAAAGGACTAATTTCACGAGCCTTAACTTGACAGTAGTGATCCACGAGGAATAAACTACCTCGATTGATTATCTCCTTCAAGTTTCGCCTGTGTTTTTCCCATTGCTTTGGTTTCCTGATTTCATTT
>JASDQU010100033.1:128802-154088 GCA_032191745.1 Picea mariana | reverse complement strand
GTCTGCACTCACGAATTTATCCTTGAACACATTTTCCACTCCTTCATATCTAATGTACTCATTATGTAGGGAGTCTTTGATACTAGAGTTGCTCCAAGAATCAAATTTATAGATAAATCAATATGTCTCTTTGGGGGTAGTCTTGGTATCTCTTTAAACACATATTCAAAATATTTCAGGACTGAATGATCCTCCATATTTGGCACCTTATCTTTAGGTGCTTCCTCCATCTGAGATGAAAATAATTGGCATCCCTTCCTGTAACACTTCTTCATCTACATTGCTAAGATCTCTTGGACAATAACTTCCCTAGGAATTCCTTGGAGTGCTCTTGGGTTCCCTTGTTCATCCAGGAAAGTAAATGTTGTGTTATGAAATTCTAAGACAACATGGTGTTGGTCCAACCAATCCATACCAATTAGTCAGTCATATGAACCCAATGGTAGGATGTTCAAATCTTCCTTATTGCTTAGCCCATTCATGAACATTGGACATTATTTAACCAACTCAACAACTTTTATCTTGGCTCCTGTAGCCAACTATGCCAACCAATAATTCTCATGCTTTCTTCTTGGAAAAAGTAATATTTCCGCTACCTTAGGATATATATAGTTACAACTAGGTCTTGAATCTATTAAAATAGTAAATGCATGGTTATTGATCATACCTTCTACTTTAATCACGTGTGATTGAAACTTAGATTGCTTGTTTTCCAGGGCTGCATAGATCCTAGGTACACTTATGCCCATGTCCTCCATTATTTATGCTTGTACATTCTGGACAAATCTCACTTTGTCACTTTTGTGAGGACAGTCGATATACTTGTGATCTCCTTTACCACCCCAAAATTGAATGGGTTTCTTCCTTGGCCTTTTCCCTCCTATCTCAACCATTCTGTGTTCTCTAAAATATGGTTTTCCTTGAGGATTGTTTCTGAAAAAGGGTGGCTTGTTCCCCTTCTACCTCTGCTGCCTTTTAAAATTCTTCTTGTCTTCCTAAGCTCTTTGGAAAGTAGGCTTTCCCTTTTGTTGATCATATAAGCACTTTGACCTCCTTATGATTTCCTCCAAAGTCTTGGGATCATCATATTGGATTTTATCACTAATGAAAGATGGCAGCCCACTCATGTACCTCTGAATATTAACTGTCTCATCTTTGATGAAAGAGACATAGCTCAACAATTCTAAAAATATCCTTTCATATTCCTCAATGGTCACGCTATTGATTTTGAGTTCAAAGATCTCTTTCATATTTTTTTCATAATACCTCTTAGTCACCTATGTCTTCTCAAAATGCTTCTTGAATTCCTTACAAGTCACATTTTTCTCTCATAGGTGCTTCACTTGCACAAGCTGATCCCACCACATGGATTCTTTTCCTTTTAGCTGATAGATAACAATTCTTCCTTCTGCATGAGAATAATAGTATGCAATTGGAAGTACTTCCTCATGCATAGAATCCATGTATCAACATGTTCATCCTTCTTATGCTCTCCATCAAAAGTAGCAGGTTTGATCTTATTCATTTCTCCTTTCAATTCATCCACCCAAGACCCCCTATGTTTCCTAATAGGGTGTGGACTTGAGCTGCTACGTGATATTTTGTGGGAATGCATTTGGGAGTGATGGTGATTTCTTCTACCACTCCTTGATATTCCATTTTCCTCAGGGGTCTCGTGGCTTCTTGATTTGATGGAGCCACTCTCCTTATCCAACTTCTTTTCAGTTTTGTCCAAGATTTTCATTAACTTCATATTGAATTCTTCCTGCTAATCTTTGGATTTCATAAGCCTTTCATTATCATCCTTGTGTCTCTAGAGATCTGTATGCAATTTTCTGAGGGTCTCTGAAATATTTATGTCTTCCTCCTTTCCTCCTCCATGTCCATTGGATTTGGTTCCTTCCATACCCAACTAGACATTCATCCCTCTGATTTCATCATCTTAACTATAGACTATCTGTCTATCATCCATCACTCTATAATATATGCTCAATCTGATCTGATAGTTGTTAATTATGCAAAAATGTGCAGCCAACAAAACTTTGTTAGGCTAATTGTTCTCAATAATTTCATGAAAACACAAATAATTTTGATTCATTAATATATATCAGAATTCTTTTCTGTTGATTTCCTAAGAAATTTACTGTTCAAATCCAATTTATGGGTGAATGGTTATCAAATATTGTTCAATACCTTTCCAGTGCCTATTTCCATGCTCAATTCTAAGTTTTGAGCAGGAAGTTATGGATACTTGAACAATTTGTCTTTTCAATGATGTAATCTTGTACATGGATTCTTCCAAGTCATAGTCGAATTGTCTCTTGGATCCATGTTGGATCCCTTCTTCAGGTTTATAGGCCTTCCTTACCTATTTAGGTGTAGGTATGTACAATTAAAAATTCCACGGGCTCCTTCTCTAAGCCCTTTCCGGTTCTTAAAACAAAATTCTGGGCGTTAGCCCCCCCTTTTTTGTTTTGGCCCCCAAATTCATGTGACCACGGGATGTGACCAAGTGCTAGGATGATAGGCTCTTATCCTATGCTTTAGGCCTTTAGGGCTCTGAAACTTCAAGGCTTCAAAGGATCGGCCTTTATTTCAATACATTTCCCCTTAATGCCAATTCTCTGAATACTCGAAGGATGTACAGATCGACGATCCTCATTCCTTGTTTATATCTATGATGGATAGGAGCTCTAGGAATCTAGGCTTTGGTAGTTTCCAAATCACTTCTCTACAAATCTCTTGAAGTGATAACTCACCGAAGATCCCCTCTCTTCCCTCCACATGTCATTTCCTGACCAATGATCGAGATTAGCTTCGACCTTCGAGAGTTCTCTACTCACAACAATCTGCAACTCACTTCCTATGAAGTACCACTTCTTTGGACCTTGGGATCTAGTGCCACGTGTCCTCTGTGATCAATGTTTGATAGGGAATCCATCCTTCAGGTCTCTGAAATTCCTCAACCTCAACTATTTATGCCTTGAATGTTCCCAGACTACGAGATCTACTCATGCGTGTCCTCTCCCAATGAATGGTGAGGATTTAATTCACTCTTCAAAGATTTAAGGGTTTCAATTTCCTCGCACTTCATTCCTTCTGAACATTGAATTGGTGAAATCCTTAGGTTGACTTAGTACTACACACCTGTGTGCTATGTGGAAGATTCAAAGAAGTGGACACGTGGCCCAATATGAGTGGTGAAACATGTCAAGTTATAATTGGAAAATCGATCTTTTAAAATTAAAAAACACACTAACATGTGGCACACATATTGTGTGTCCACGTCACCCCAGGTGATGTCACCAAGCCATGTCACTTCAGTGTTTCAGAACTTTGGGACTCCGGGACTTCAGAGGTCGAGAAGTTCTTCCAACAGTTTTCCCCCAAACGTCAAACTCCTGAACTTCTTACCCTTGAGGGGTCCACATAGTACAATTGTCATCAATCAAGGTGGTGACATGTAGCCCCACATTTGAGTGACACATGTCTAGTCCCAATAGGTACTAAGATACTATCGAAAGTAAAAAAACAATTGACACATGGAATAATTGGGGTAGGTCCATGTCACCCTAGGTGACATCATCATGCCACATCATATCTGATGCTTTGGGACATCGAGAATTTTATATTATTGGAACTTTATCAAACCTATCAAACTAACAAACTTCTTAACACTTCCATGTCACCCCCGGTGACGTCATCATGTCACATCACTTCGACAAATCGAGAATTCATGGATTTCTTCTCATCACACTTTTGCAAAACTATTGAACTGTTGACTGTCGAACAAGTCCACATCACCCCCGGTGACATCATCATGTCACATCACTTCGGTGAATCAGGACTTCAGGGATTTCTTTTCATCGACACTTTTGAAAGACTGTCGAACTTCCAACTTTCAAACAAGTCCACATCACCCCTGATGATGTCATCATGTCATAGCACTTCGACGAATCAGGACTTCGGTGGTTTCTTCTCCGCGCAATCACCAACGGATTTACTCAAACACCGAACCACTGAACCTCTTGGGAAATCAAATGGTTTTCTTGCTCTTGCATTATCTATGGTTGAGATTCATTTCAAGACCTTGGAGCTTCATGCTTCGGCTCCTTTCTCAACAAAACCTTAAAAAATCGTTAAAGACATGAATTTCGAAGGAATTTGATGGTTATCTATCGTGCATCTTCACCAGGTATGAAGGTTTTGAATGATCTGTCTTCTTTTGAATAGATCCAATGACCCAAATTTACACTTTGTGGCCCAATACCACAGTTGTTGTGGTTTATCAAACTGTTATACCTCCTGAGCTTTCCAAGCATGACTAATGTGTTCTCTTGGCACTCAGAATGCTATAAAATTTGAATTTTGTCCCTCTCGACAACAATTCCTCTGAGCCTTTGCTTCCATAACTACTTATACAACACAATTCAGGCTTAGTGCCGAAAACTGGTCTCTGATACCAAATTGTAACGTACTCTTCCATCCCAAATTTCGGGAAAATGCTACCAAAAATCTCTACTCTGTCAAAAATCCGATACACACACACACATATCTATAATGAAAATTTAGCAGATATAGACATTATTCTCATACAAATATTCATGTAGAAGTGACAATAAACACATACATGCAATAAACACAGACAATTCTAATAAACTTCATACATGTACTTAAACACAACATGTAAAATTAACATAGAATTGGTACTCATATTTTTATGAGAAGACCACCAATTGCATGCATACCTTCCACAAACCTCTCAACCTTAGATCAAATTGCTCCAAGATATCAATAGTGGGTCACCCCCGAGATGGGACTAAACTACACCCAGGGTAAAAGAAATCCTAGGCTAGGCTGAGACTAAGTAAAGTTGTAAAATGCAACAGGAAGGATTCCCTCCAAGAAGCCTACTTAGGCCCACCGCTCACAGAATCTCATTCCCCACATGACTATCCCACCCTGGGAATATACACCTTCACTATTCAACAGTCCATCGACTTCTCCACTTCCCTTCCAGAGCTTCAACAACATGCCAAATTAGGAAATCGCAGAGCTTTGTAGTTGCTACTTGACTCCCTCCAAGAGAAATCACTTTCCAAACAATATCTCTCACATGGAGAGAGTTTCACACAGGCCTGACAACCTACTTCTTTAACCCACATGCCTGACAACCTACCTCTTTAAACCACAAGCCTAAAAACTTGCTTCTTCAACCCACATGCCTGACAACCTACCTCTTTAAACCACAAGCCTAAAAACCTGCTTCTTCTTTCTAGCTCCTAAGATAAATAGGAAAGGGTGAAGGAAACAACATAACTTGAGTAAGGCAGGGTACAAATTAGAAAAATACTAGTGGATGTAGGTTACAAAGGTTCATGATGGAAGTTGGTTCAACAATGGCAGAGAATAGCTAACTATGTTCCTTCTCAAGGCATGAGTCAATGGGGCGAAGATGGTCCATGAGCTCATGAGGAAAGATGACAAGAATGTCCAACGAACCCCCACAACGATGGAATATCCCACATAAATCTTCATTCTTCCTGGATGAAACTTGGCTCTCCAAGAGCTCATTCCTCTCCACTTGGAGTTTGTTCCTCTCCCCAAAGGAACTTAGGATAACAAGGTTTATTTCCCAAAATTTAGTATTTTAGGAAATACATTATAATATTCCCTTGGGTTAAGCCCTCAATCTTAGCCCCTTTCCTAGCCTCTCAGCCCCCTTTCCTCTCCCTTCCTAGTGGAGCTTAGTCCCCAATAAATCTTTCTTTGTGGTTAGTCTACATGTAGCGATGCATTTTTATTAATGATCTACATAATTACATATACAAAATTAGGCTTGATCATCTTAGCATCTAGGATCTCCGTACTAATAAACACATAAACCTCCCAAATTATAAATACTTGTCTCACCAACCTATAAACATCCTTAAACATCATTACATATCAACAGGGGCTCGACCTTGGGGCATTAGACCTATATATATTGAAATCCTTTAGGTGACCCAAACTTGGGTAGTTGGAGCTTTTCCATCATACCATCAATTTCCCCCTCTTTTCTGAGACATTCATCCCATCTATATTGCATTTTTATCTTCATCTAAAAACACTGTGATCCAAATACTATTGGACAAATGGTTTTGATTTATGTCAACTGGTATGATGGGTGTATTTGAAGAAGTCTCCAAAGTGGTCCCTTTATGGCATAACTCTAAGCATGGCCCTCATGGTAAGACCCTTTGAAGAAGTCTATAAGAAAACCTTAAGTATGGTTAAGGATCCCATAGTTCAATGAGGAATTAAGTTATGAAGGATGTATTAAATAAAGGTAAATCACTTATGGATGGAAAATAATCATCGTACCATTTCTGGTGATATGTGGAACGCCACACAGTTCCTCATGGTTAGGGAGATATCGCCTTGTAAAATTGGAAGCCCCAAAGAGTGGACAAGAAGCCCTTAGTTTTTTATATGTCTTGGTCAAATGGGTAAATTTGTTGCAACAAGAAAACCCTAAAATCCCTAAATTAAGGAGAGGAGTTACCTAGAACAAGTGTTATGAGAAAAATCTCTCTATGGATAGGGTGAACCACAACAGTCAGAAATGACTGCAGAAATCAACTCTATTCCAACAATATGCTATATAAACCAATGTGAAAGGGAGATAAGAAAGGGGCCTACCTCATCCAGATGTTCGATGATGTCCACCTTTGAGCACTTCGACCCAAATATATATACCTGCAACCAGTTCTCAACAAACAAGAAAAACAAGCATATGCTGGCAATATAAAAGGTTAGCACATTAGATTGCACAATCCATCAATATACATAACAAATATATCCATGGATAACAATTCATATATTTTCAAGACATCAATTGGACGTGATGAGAGTATTTCTATTAATAAATGATCAACATAAGTGAAAATATTACAGACTTCTATGTTGGCATGGTTCAAAATCGAGAAACTGAGTTCCTTCCAGCTGGGCCTCAACCACTTCAATCCTCCACCAAAGGAAAGATCATATAAAGGAGATAATGAGGTTCTCCATCAATAAGGGAAGAGCTTGGGTGTTGAACACTGTGTTCATACTTAAAGCACAAAGGGATGAAGACTTAATATGAAGTAAATAATTCCTCTAGAGACAAAAATATACATTAAGTCTGAACAAAAATGTATATTTTTGTCTCTGGAATTTAGTAATAGGGAAGATAAGTCTTCATAGGGAAATGAAATAAAGCCCTTTCTGCAAGATTGCATAGGGTGAGGAAAATATTTCTCTAACATATGCCCCCTAATGTGTGAGGTGAGAGGAGTATCTACAATGGCTGAAATACATTATGAATAACCCAGAAGTGAAGTGGTAGGGAACCAACTGGATGAACTCAATTTCTCATTACATTCTTCACTGAATTTGCATTCATGGCTACCAAAAATACACTGTAGATCCATGTGAAAATATACCAAACAAGTGTCTGTGGCCATGAATAGGAAAATACAAATGCGGTTAGATGGAAATAGTTTTCATAGTCACGAAAAAGACCCAGTAGAACTAGTCTCAAAACCAATATGAATATGTCTATTTACCATGGAATACAATCTGATCTCTCATGATCACTGAATTCATATAGGTACTGGTCCAATGAAAAGGAAGAAACAACTCAGAGGAGTGACGACCACATAGTGATGTCTTCAAGTCTTCTACCCAATCCACCAAAGGTGCAAGTCTACATCATGTGAATAAAGGAGTTGAGGTTGAACACAATGAGACATCATTTGATTACTAGTCATTGATGTATACCGTTAACAAACGTGAGACAACCTAATGATAATGAAATTAGGTATCAAGGCACTGAGTACATTCTTACAAGTGTGAATAGAGGAGTCAATGTCGAACACCTGAAGAATCCATCGATCAAGAGACATTGATGTATTCCCAACTATTCATGGCGAGAGAGCTTGCCACTGATGACTGCAAGCCTCAAGGTACTCATAAGACTCTAGGTCTCGTTTCCAGAATAAATAGGTTGAATTCGATGGAAAGAGACCCACTGAAAGGAGAGCATTAAGGCGTCTCTCATTAGTCAACACGAGGTACAAAGAAGGATCTTCATGATCTGGTGGAAATTGGATGAAGAACATGTTCACGAACCAATGCCCCTTAGTGTCTTTCACGTTTTCCAAGTGAAAGCGGTACACGAAAAACACCCTCTGAATATCATCCAATGATGAAAAATGATGACAAAGGTGAGAAAACCACCAATTAGGCTAATGGCATCCAAGACACTGCATGAATCCCAATGTGTGAATAGATGTCTTGCTGTCGAACACAAGGGAAACCACCCAGTCAATGACCAATGATGACATGTCAACTACTGAGTTCAAGGTTACCTACCAATGATGAAAGTAGGGCCAGGGTGCATGATAGTACTACAATATCATGTGATTCTGAGACAAACTAAGGGTATGGCTGACATGCAAAGTCAAGATTTCCTAGGAGTGGCCAATATAGGTTCATAGACTTCCTATGAACAAGAGCATGAGACATATGGAGGACTCTAACAACATAGACCCAACGATGAAACCATGAGATGTAGGAGGCATCAATGAAATTCTCTTTGGGGACTGGAAGAGTAACCGATCGATAGAGAAGAATTTGTAATGAGCTCATCTTCCTAAGGCCGTACTAATCCCAAAATTATGATGAATGGACTCAAATAACTTTGTGCTTTGTTCAAAGGCGACACAACTGTTGCTGATACAAGATAATACTCCCTTCCTGCTTGTATTTTTTTGTTTTTTCATAGACAAATAAATGCTATGATACAGAGGAGGAAATGAGTGTCACAAGTAAGAAAAACTAGTTCCAATAGTAGAACGTACCTATGATCAATGCAGGGAGGTGTATGCGGGAGATGGACACTCAGGGGAATGTTTCCTCCTAGGTATAGGGTGTCAAATTGCGAAGGAAATAAACAAGGCTCTACTTGGTTGAGGATGCAAATTGTTGAGGCAAATGATTTATAATGCAAAGCGAGAACCGGCTATAGGCTCAATACTGCAAGCAAGGGCATGAGATGAAATCACAACTTAACACCAAAAAATGTCCCTTTTTATGTCTTTTAGTCTACTTGGTGTGAAAAAGGGATAAACTTGTTCCAAATAGATGTCTTTTCAAAACCAATTTTACGAGTGTGAAAGAGACAAGTTCACTCGACAATCTTTTCACTTTTTGATAACGAGTCGGAAAAGAGATTAACTAATATTGACGACCTTTCAATTCCAATTTAACGAGTGTGAAAGGGACAAATCACTCAACAATATTTTCTCCTTTTAGAGGCAATTCAAAAAAGAGCTTAAATTAAACTCATTGGATGTTGTTCTAAGAAGCATGTAATGGGGGAGGCCAAGGCTCCCGTGCATGACTTATGTGAAAGGTCAAAAACTTACAAAGAGATGACACAAGCTTGGGAAAACCCAAATATTTCCAAGTCAAGGAGATAAAATGCTTGCAGAGGTTACCTTATCTACAATATATCAAAAAATGCCCCTTATTTGGAGGGCTGTAGAAGAAGGAATTCGAGGCTCTACAAGATCATTCCAATCAAAGGAAACCACCCTAGGACATGGAGGGAGCATACTCAAAGAGAGTGGAATGCTCCCTAGTGAAGAAGGTAAAAAACTAGAGATGCTAAGGACATGGTCAAAGGACGCATCACCCTCCAAAAGAAGAGTGGGATTGACCGAAGATTGCATTGGAAATGTCATTGCCTTAGGCTTGTCACTCTCCAAGAGAAGAGTGGGATCGATCGAAGATTGCATCAGCATGACCACTTCTTCAATCATTGGTTGAATAGGATGTGAGACAACAAGGTCAAGATATGCATCACCCCCAAAAATAGAAGTGGTGTCGATCAAAGATTGCATCAACACAACCGATGATTGAATAGGATGTGAGACAACAAGGTCAAGGGATGCATCAGACCCTAAAGGAAGAGGGGTGTTAGCCAAATATTTCATCAGCATGACCACTGTATCAACTAAAGCAGGTTGGGAAGTCAAAGATGACTCAGAACCTGAAGGGCCCCTAAGACCATGCTTCTTGTACCACAACAATAGCAGGGTACAAATGAGTAAGGTGATATCCTTTGCAAAGCCTACAAAGGAACTTGGGCTTATGTATTACATGTCTAGGCTTCTCAATCATATGAATTCCCCCAGCATGACTTGCACTGGCTGGTGACATGCTTCCAACATGACTTGCAGAGGCTAGCAGAAAATCCCCAACATGACTGGCAGAGGTTTGTGATGAATTCCCAACATGACTAGCAAAGGTTGGTGATGTATGTGCAGTGTGACTGGTGATGACTAGACTTATTCCCCCAGCATGACTTGCAGTGGCTGGTTGTTGGTATTCAACATGAATATCAGAGGTGGTCAACCCATATCCAACATGAATAATAGAGGTTGGTGATATAATTCCAGTATGCGATTGACCTTCACAAGATGAATTCGAGGAAGGTAGGGTCCACGAATCATTAAAATAGGAAGTGCAGAAAGGAATTGACCTCCATGTTGAAACAAGCCTATTGGAAATGGCATAAACATGATGGTTTGGTGCCATGAAGTCGAAAGTAACCATAAGGGAAGAATACATTCTGACACTGATATTCTCAGTTGTCGGCTAAGAATTGATGATCATAGGGATTTACGCTCCAAGAGATGCATTAGGACTAGAGTACGCAAAGGATAATTGTTCGATCGTCATAATATTCCCTTCATGAGGAAAACAAAGAGTACAAAAGACAAATGACATGACGACGATCATGGCATAAGTCCAATTGTGAACTAGTAACATGTTACAATCAAGAGGCGCATCATCTACCTCTACTTCCACCTCTAGCGTCTTCCCACCTAACTAGACTAGAAAGGTAGGAACAATGACTGTTGAAAGAAGACAACATGTTCAATGACTTGGAAATAGTCGGAGAACCGAGAGCTTTCCAACATGCCAGGGAAATCACACACGTAGCAGTGCCTTCATCAACAACCACACGTTTTATGGTATACTTTGAATACTCCACATGGATTTGGAAAGCCACATGGTAAGGCAAGCGAGGCTTAACATTGGTGACATCAAACTTGATAACCTTTGAGCCACTAGGTTCTAGAGTTCCTAAAATAGAGAGTAAGGAATTCCTTTGTGAAGGAAACGTTTGGAGTACCTCCAAAGTCGACATCGCACAAGGAGTTTGACCTAGGTCCTCAACAATAGAGTAGTTATGGGCGGCTCTAGAATTTGGATTATGGGTAGAGCACTTAAGTAATAATTTCAGAATACGAGGATGTGGCTCCGATTTCTCAATCTATAAAGTCATATCTGAAGGAGGAGGAGGAGATTCTAGACCAGGATTAGTTTGTTTAGAACTATAGTCTCGAGATCGAGTGGCTACATCAAATTTTGCATCGACCATGTTGATACATAAATGGTATCCATCTTGTGACCACTGGTTTTGGCCTCCACCAACCGCATTTTCAGTGTTTGAGGAGCTCTAGCCTAAGTGTTTATTATGCGGGAATGGATTTGTCATCATGACAGGTGTTTGAGCTAATAACCTCATAGCTTCTGCAAGTTTAGGGCACAAATGGGTAAGGTGATCATATGTGCAAAGCTTACAGAGAAAATTCATCTTACATATTTCTTTTTTTCCCTTTCCAGCATTAATACTCATCTTCTCATTATTATTATTTCCCTTGGGTTTATTATAATTTTTCCCACCCTTACGGTTATTGCGTCCTTTCTTCTTATTCCCTCCTGGTTGCTGGTTACCATTCGGGTTGGTTGAAGATTGCACAAAGTGTACATCCGCTAATTGAGTGGGGTTGGAAGACACAAATGAAGCTAGCCCTCCTACAGAAGGTCTTAAAGACAAATATTTCAATTGGTTTGTCATCGAGTTTGTGGACTTTAGATTGGTGGAACCTACAATGCCATCGGCATGAGGTCCGAGATTTTTTCTAGGGTCGTAAGTAGACTGCAGTGCATCAGGAAGAAGGTGGTATAACATCCCAGATTGAGCATATATCAAATCTAATTGATGGGCCCTAAATATCACATCTTCCTCATCGGTAACCCTAGAAGTAGTAACGTCCTTCGAGATAGGAGCATGCAGAGACTTAAGAAACCATTCTAAAAGAAAGGTCAGGGGTATAGGGGTCTTAATCAACCTCTTATGTCTACACCACTCCTGGATATGGTCCGATATATGAGTGGCGATATCCTAGCGTAAAGTAGACAACAATTATAGGCCATCATCATAACGAATGGGAAACTAGAAGTTGTTAAGAAATACCATCACCAACTGACTAAAAATCCCATATGATCCCCTAGGTAGCTCAATATACCATTTGTAGCAACTTTGATGAGGGTGCACTGAAATAATCTCAAATGAATAGAATTGTCATTAAGGGAGTTTGTTGAGCACCAAAGGTGAAAGGTAGTGACGTGATCACCAAGATCCTCTCCATTCTTACCCTCAAACTTTGGGATGTCTGAAGGAAGTTTGGTGGGGACCGGGGGCCATGTAGGATTGTGACTCATAGGGTCATTCATTAACTTAGAAAAATATAACAGATTAAGTGTGGATAGAAAAGGGAGACAGGGTTGCGACATCTAGTCCCAACCTCCCAGGAAAGATTCAACTTGCGGATTTGCAGGCCATCCAAGGTTCTGGTAAACACCATGGCCCTATCTAGAACTATAAGGCCCTCCTCCAGGATGATTCATATAAGGTTGGTTAGGCATCATTCCAACTGGAATGTTCTATTGAGGGTTATAGAAATTGCCCCAGCCATATTAGATCCAGGTTGGGGCTTGCCCAAAGTGTGAAACTGACCTCCTCCAAGTTGGAAACCAGAGGATAGAGGCAGATTCGTCATGCCAAATGTATTGGTTAGAATTTACGCCAAGGAGGTGAGGTTGTAGGATGAAACTTGAGTCGAAGCTTGTCCTCTAGGTTGACTATTCCACCCACAAGTAGGAGGATTGGACCTAGGGTTAAAAGTAGGGATAAACCCCATATTAGGAGTCATTTGAGAGATTTGAGATCCACCAAATAAAAAAGGAGTGTAGGCAGGTGTACTGCCCCCAAGCCCAATGCTAGAATTAGGGCTAGTAATTGGGATGGATTTCGAAAACTGCGAAGTGAAGTTAGGCATACCATATGAAAATGGACTAGAAACCATAGGGATGGACTGAACATTGTAGACCAGTGAGTGGCCAAGAGACCCAAAGGGGTTCGAGGTGGTATCTTGAGCATTAACTATAGGCCGGTCCATAGTAATGATAGGTACCTCCGGCACTACGACCATAGAGGTTGCAAGAGTCGAAGGGGTATCATTAACTATAGTGGGTATGGGAGTCGAAGGGCTCCTAGAATTCCGAAGTCCTGGATAAGTACTCATCCTTGTAGAATCACAAGTCTGAACGATGGATGTGTGTGTACCACGTAGGATAACTCTATGACTTTTATAAGGAAAGGACACGAAATCTAGTGGTAACTATAACAAGCGAGGGGACCGTTGGGGAGGTTGGTCCGAATCCACGATGAATTAAGACTCTAAATATAAAAAATACATCCAAAGGCCAACTGGTAATCAAAGAGCACACCAAAAATCAAATGGCTAATATGCATGCAAATGGGGTAAAGTGACTAAGTGGCCTCCTTCCCTAAAGAAGGTATATCTCGCCCAAGAGGAGTTGAGACTCCCTGCTAAATATTGGAGGTAATAGAATTAGTTATAAGGGCCCTCGTGGGATTAACAACCAATCAGTCAGATCCCTCTAGAGAAGTAATACTCCATAAAAGTTGTGTGTTGCTTGACCCTTATCTGACCCAGGGTACCTGCAGAATAACCCCTGTAAGCAACCTATGAGACAACTAAGTCAAGCAACTAATAAACCATTGTATAATTGATGCATAGGCGAGAAGTCATAAGTTAGGTCCACCATATGGGCAGGGTAGAAAAGACCGAAATCTTGAAGGCACCGCCTCTCATGGAGGCAAAGAAACTAACAAGATCCCCAGATACGAGTAGATCCCCAGAAATATCTCTGATTCTAGGAAGGTATCAGGGGGATATCCCTTCAACCAACTTTGTGTGACCTCGTGATTAACTCCGGTGTGAGCGGAGCCTCCTGATCCTACCAATTATACAATGGATTTCTCCACTCCCTCACTCAGAAACATATGTTGATTTAATTTCCTTGGAGAGTTTACTCACAAAATCCTATTCCAAGGCTCTAAATCCTAGGCTAGTTTGTGAACCCTAGAAAATAAAATCGTTACTAATAACTTTTAAATTATAGAATTGATTTTAATGGTTGTGATTACTCAAAAAGGTATGGTAGGGAAACTCATGGTGTTACCACTCTGCAAGAGAAGTAAATATGAAAATAATGCAAAGTCCTAACTTTAATTTTTAATGTATGATATGCTTCTAAAACGATGCAATTTTCAACTCTGCAATTCATAAGTAACAATGAAATCTTTCACTATATGCACTAAGCTAATGATAAAATCTCAAAAGACAAAAATTCCAAGCAATGAAAAATGCCTATTTTTCTTGTATTTTCATTATATCAAAACTGAAAATGCATGGACTGAAAAGTAACTTGATATATATCCCTACTGTGTATAAAAAGGAGACAACTCAAGTAGGATATCAAGCAATGAAACACCCAGCCCAATGTACAAGGACAATAAAAATGAAAATATGAAGAGAAATACTTTGCCCAGAAAATCAACCAAAAGAGGGTTTCTTGTCATCCCACAGGCACTCAACAGGAACTACAGAGACCTAAGAACATTCAACAAGCATCAAATCCCACCCAACAAACACCAAACCAGGAAAACAGGAAAGGAAAAAAGGTGTACATGACTGTTTGGGAAAACATAACATATATAGACAACTTGCAGTGAGACAACCTGTATGTATACATGACTATTAAGGAAAAAGGTGCGTATATGATTTGAAACAAGGCCATGCAAGGGGGAAAGGATGAAAATTCATACCCATAATGAATAGGATTTGTCAAGCAATGATAAGACAAGAACCACAATAGAAATGGGAGAAATCTAAGGAGAAAAGTACTTCAAACCCTAGTAAAATATCTCTATGGCTAGGGTGAACCATAGCAGATGGAAACGGCTGCAGAAATCAAATCTATTCCAATGATATTCTATATAAACCAATGTGCAAGGGAGATAAGAAAGGGGCCTGCCTCATCCATATGTTTGACGATGTCCACCGTTGAGCACTTCAACCCAAAGATATATACCTGCAACCAGTTCTCAACAAAAAATCAAAATAAGCATATGTTGGCAATATAAAAGGTCAACACATTAGAGAGCACAATCCATCAATATACATAAAAAATGCACCCATGGATAATAATTCATATATTTTCAAGACATCAATTAGGCGGGAAGAGAGTATTTCTATTAATAAATGATGAACATAAGTAAAAATATTACAGACTTCTGTGTCAGCACGGTTCAAAACTGAGAAACTGAGTTCCTTCTAGCTGGGCCTCCACCACTTCAATACTCCACCAAAGGCAAGCTCATATAAGGGAGATAATGAGGTTCTCCATCAATAAGGGAAGAGCTTGGGGGCTGAACATTGTGTTTATACTTAAAGGACAAAGGGATGCAGACTCAATATGAAGTAAATAATTTCTCCAGAGTAACTTTGCTCTCAAAGTTGAATTCTTTATCCTTTTTTCCATAGCTTGGAATTTTCTTCTTTATAGCCTTCAAAATGCAACTGAAGGGCCATGTTGGAACGTTTCTATTATATGGAAGGCCAAGGATTAGAGATATTCTATTGTGACATTGAAACCCAACATTTAATTTTGATTTTTTGGCACAAATCCCGATGTATGCAAGTTGTAGTGGAGAAGCTTGCATATACACTTGTTGTGTAGGGTGAAAGATGCATACAAGTGGAAAAATTTATTATTTTTTCTATGTTCTTTAGTAATAGGGAAGATAAGTCTGCATAGGGAAATGGAATAAGGCCATCTCTCCAAGATTTCATAGGGTGAGGAAAATCTTTCTCTAACAACAAGTATATAAACACCTCAAGGAGTCATTTGCAAGTACACTCACACACTCATTCATTGATTATCTATCTTGTGAACTAGTGATCTTTTTCTAAGGTTGTGAAAACAACATTTTGAGGTAGCAAAGGAAGGCCAAAGGATAAAGTCTAGGGGTTGCAACAAACCTTAGTTTCTAAGGTATCTGCAAGTTGCAGGTCAGAAGGGTGTGTATTTACATGGGTTTMACTGAAGGAAAGTGTGAATATCTGCGGGTTGTATAAGAGAAGGTCACATATATGTGAAAATATAATGAAGGTTTGAATAGATGTTGGTAACATGTCCATAGATTCTGAAAACAAGTTCACAGGTCAACATTCTGTAGGTTCAGGTTAGCTACAAAAGTTATGGTATGGTTATTATTTTGTTTTGATGATAAGATTTGCTTATGATGTTGTGAATGCTTGAGGAATTATTGGTATGGATGGTCTTGTACTTGGATATGGTATATGATGGTTAGTTGGTTGAGTGAGAAACACTCTTATGCATGGTACACAATTGATATGGTTCTTATAGATAACATCTTTGAGTTGATTGTATATGGTTGAGGGATATCCATGTTGTATGGGGATGTTTGCATGAGGGGCATGCATAGGCTCTTTGAGATACTTCATTGATGATATGGTACATATATGAATATGGTTGATGATATCATATATGGCATAGTTTGTACATGGTTGATGCTCTAGTTCATGATTCACTATTCATTGTTGATGTATCTTTTGGTTCATGATTGATGCATGAGATAGTATGTATATTCGTACACACTTGATGCATGGTATGGTACAAGTATAGTTGGTTGATGAGAAGATATAGGTTGATGTGAGAGTGACATAGATAGAGTGACAGTGAAAATGGTAGATTTTGTGATAACGACAATTGGTATACATTTATATTACAGGGTGGTTAGACAAAGCAAGGAAAGGTTGTTGTAGCCACCTTCCAGTTGTAGCCAGATAACTTAGGGGATTGTATGCTCATTTTGGTTGGATCCAGAAAATCAGGGAGTCATAGCTTCCTTCAGGTTGGATACTAAGAATAGGGGGTTGGAGCCTCCTTCTAGTTGTAGCTGGAGAATCAAAAGTTGGTACTTCCAATGAATTTTTTCTTTTGATAAATATATAATAAAAGCATTCTGTTGTTTTCTCCCATTTGGGATTCCACATAAATATTGGTGTACTGTGTATCTATTGTGATGTGATGTTGTTTATGATTATACTATTGATGATATATTGAATTCTAAAGATAAACTTTTGAATATTGTTGAAGAATAAAATGTGGTTAAAAGTACTATAATTGTTCATTATTGATTCACCCCCCTCTCAGTAATCCAACAATTGGTATCAGAGGAGGTCCTTCAAGAATTTTTCTAACCATTAGAAAGATATCATGGATCATGCTAGGATTGGGGTACCACAGTTTGATGGTGAGAACTATGCATTTTGGAGAATAATAATGCAAAACTATACTCAAACACAAGAAATCGATGTTTGGCGATCAATAGTGGATGGATACAAAGCGCCTTTGACTCCCCTGAAAGATAGAGATGGAAAAAATCTCTAAGAAAATGATTCAAGGGCTCAAAACACTATTAAGAATGTTGTGACTCAAGCGATACATAACAAGATTATGCATTATGATTCTGCAAAATAAATGTGGGATAAATTGAAGACTATCTATGAAGGGGATACGAAAGTTAAGGAAGCCAAACTTTAGATTTTCAGTACCAAGTTTGAACAATTGAAGATGAATGAATATGAAACATAGTAACCTACTTTCTATGAGTCAACAAAATAGTAAACAATATTAAAGGATTGGGAGATGATATAAAATAATAGGTCGTTCTAAAAAAGGCATTAAGATCTCTACCAAGGAGGTTTGATTCAAAGATTTCATCTCTAGAAGAAAGAGTGGACCTAGATACAAAAAACATGGATGAGTTGCATGGGATACTCACAACGTATGAGATGAGGACATATCAGGACAATCTAGTCATGAAGGAAGAAACATTCAAGGTGTCCAAGAAGACAAAGAAGAAATATAAACAAAAGGAAAAGTCATATTATAGTTGCAACGATGATTCAAAGGAAGATGAAGAAGTGGCTAACTTTGTCAGAAGGTTGAAACCAAGAAATAGAAAATACAAAGGTAAAATTCCATTGATTTGTTTTAATTTTGTTGGTGTTGGTCATTTTGATAATAAATGTCCTGATAAGAAAAAGAAAGGAAATGAAAAAGAAGATTAGCGTAAAAAGAAAAGGCAAATTCAAAAGGGTAGAATAAATAAAAATAAGTTTTTCAAGAAAAGCCTTTGCATCAAGGAAGATAATTCCTCATCATACAAAGATAAAGTTAGCGATAGTGATACAGAAATGGTACTATTCATGAAAATAGAAGTCTATGATAAAAAAACTCCAAAGAAGAATATGAAGAGGCAGAATTTGATTAAATAGAATAATGTTTGAATGCCATAGAAGTTTTTGTTGGCGCAATTTTGATTAGACCAGGGTCCTTGTTAGGTTACCAACAAAAGGTACCAAGTAGTGTAGAGCACTGACATTTTCATCTTCTCCAAAGAGAAGAAGTCTCACCCAAAGCGTTTCTGAGACAAATAGATAGGGAAGGGTAAGGAAAATACTTATGAGGATTCATAGAACCTTCAGGAGTCATCCTAATATTGTGCAAGACATCTACCTATCGAACATATATGAATCTTATGTGTGCAAGAATTGAACCTACTTACGTTGTGAATAAGAATTTAGACACATAATCATCATGTGGAACTCATAAACCATAAAAAATTATTGTAATGCATAAGTAAAACACAGAAAGACATAACATATTTTGAAAGTTTACATCATTCTTCATATTATCTCCAAAATATTTATTCATTTACAATCCCATAAATACACAGTAGTGCTTTGTTACAGACTCCTGGCTTAGGACTCATATCGCAAATCTCTCACTCTCAGACTGGTATGTCAATTACATTACAGAATTAGGACTTGACTTGACTTAGCTAACAACAATCTAACCAAGAGGGAAATATCAAGCTGAACTTGATCAAAATTTAGTTAAACCCATAGCTAACTAACCAACCAACCAACCAACCCTTTTACAATCATTTTCATCCCTATATATAGTCTAGGTTGTGTCTTCCGTCTCGGATTGCACGCTTTCTTGTTATGCTATTCCACTTCTTCTGAAGCTTTTTCAACTCATACTTGGCCAAAACTTGTGCAATTCCTTGTCCCGAAAATGAAGGGCCCAACCGGCTCCGGCAACAACCCTTGACTCACCCTCGAGTCAAGTGCCGGTTTCTTTCGCAGATTCATGGAGCACATGTTGTTTTCCCTTGTCCTCCTTTTCTTCTTCCTTCTGGTCTTTTGTTTGTGCTTTCTCTTATTTTCCCTCTTCAAACAAAGGGACCAACTTTGGGACCAACTCAAAGGCTCTCTCCCTCACTCCTTGAAATTTTCCAACTTTATCTTGCCACTTCCTGGCAAGGAGTGATGCCTCTGCAACAAACTGTTGGCTCGCCTCTTTACTACACCCCTTTGGCTTGGACATGACCAACAAGTTCCACTCAGAATCCATTGTTGCATCAACTTGATGCATCTACATGTACACTGTCTAAATGACAGGTTAGAAGTCACACAACTCTTTCTTTGCTATGAACTGTGCCTCAAAGAGGGCATTTAGTTCCTTGTTCACCTATTGGATTTGGTTGAACTTCTACTATTGCTCTATCAGATCCATCATTGATGCAACTTCTTCATTCAACACTTGGATCTTGGTGCATACCTCCTCCAAGACTTGGTTGCGTCTAGTGATGATGCCCATCCAATCGATAACTTCCCTGAAGATCTTTGTGAATTCTATTGTGTACTTGTACAACATTGCTCGGACATTGTTTCCTTGCAGTACTATCTTCTGCATCTGCTCTTGCTGCTTCTGAGGTTGTTTCTCTTCTTCTTGTTGAGTATGTCATAGTTGTACTTCCAGATCCTGAG
Organism: Picea mariana; assembly: GCA_032191745.1. NCBI lineage: Eukaryota > Viridiplantae > Streptophyta > Pinopsida > Pinales > Pinaceae > Picea > Picea mariana. The sequence goes on along the minus strand of JASDQU010100033.1, from coordinate 133,911 downwards.
TGCGAGTGGCAAGTTGTGTCCACGCTCCTTGGAGAATCTCAATCTGATTCTTTGGCTCACTTGCATCATTGTATTTAGGTAGTTCAAGTGCAACCTTACGAATCTCTGGCCAGGCTTCAACAAGCCTTTCTTGCACTCTTTCCAATATTTTCTCAACCTGGAACTTAGCCTGTTCTTCTTGTTGTCTTGATACTTGCGCAAGGAACACTTCCTCCCTTACGACCTTGATATACGTCTTGACCTATCAGAGCCTTTTATCTAGTTGATCAGTTGATCCTATGATCAATCCAAATAAGTGCATCACTGGCCACTGTACCAGGTCAGTGGATGAAGGGAATTTATTTGACGACTGCACAGGTGCAGGGGATGGCTGATGCAATAGGTTGGGTTTTCAGAGGTCTATTCGGCGAGACATTGGTTCTGAGCTTCTTCACTTCTGGTTCATTAAAGAACACAACACTCAAGATATTTTTGATGTCCTCACCTACCAACGTGACATTATATGGCAGTTGATGGAGGACCAACATCATTATTTTCTTATGCTCCAATGGTTGTGTCTCATATTCCTCCTCAGAGTTTGATTATGTCAGGGCTTCTTGTTTCTGCAGCATTGAGCCTAAGCTTGGTCCTACCCCTACTTCTTTCCATTTCTTCTTCAACAACTCATCAGGAAAAATATAATGCATTCCCAACTTGTATGGGTTGCATTTAACTCCTAGCCACAACATTACTTCTTTGTTGAAGGCATCCTCATTCAGGTAGAATGACAATATATTTGAATGGAAGTCTTCCTTGCTAACATGCCTCGTCCATACAAATGTATCATGTCGATTCATACTGAAGGAAATATTTCTCGTATTGCAGTTGAGGATTTCTTGCAAAATACGTAGCCTCAATGTTGCATCTATCAGGCCATTGTACCACTTAGCAAACACTGTGGTGTTGAAAGATTCATTCTCTGAATCTAACCTGGACTGTCAGGGCTCTAACATATTTGATATACACCCCTTGTCTAGTAGCAATGGCACTCTTCCCATAGGTGTATTCCATTTGAACATTGCAAATTCAAACAACAGATATTCGTAGGTGAAGGTTCCTCCCTTCTCTTTCGCTTCCTCGCATGCCACTAGTAGTTCCTCCAATAGGTAACTGCACCAGTTGAACACAACGTCGTTGGCGCAAAAGTCTGCTACTGATAGTGCATATAATGTGCATTCTCCCTTGTATTATGATCTCATAACCTTGTTGGCTATGATGTCACATCCAATCCTAACTATTTCTAGTAGTATGGGGTCGATTACTATCGTGCGTCCCCCCCTCTTTATGTTGAATTTTTCATATAGGCTGAGCTCTCCTTTCATTTTTCTGTGCTTACCAAGACCCTGAAATACTTTTGACACATCCTCTCCTTCGAAGGATACTTCGATAAGMTAATCAATATCTTCGATGTGTATTGGATACCACCTATCCAACTAGAGACTTTGGTCATGCACTCTGTTGATCAGAAAATTTGTGCATCGTACAACCTCACCATTGGTGCCGAATACTGGTAGGTCTCTGAGGTTCATAATGGTCGAGTTGAATAAGTTGACAAATTCCAATTTCAGCATGAATTGCGTGCCTCCCAACTCATTTGGGGCCATCTCCCAGAAGACGTCTATGTGCATCTGGGGGAACAAAATTGGACATGTTAGGTTGAGATCGAGAAGCTTGAATTGCTCCACCTTCCCCTTGAGATCGCCTATGACCTCAACTCGGGGGTCATAGGGCTTGTCTAGTACTGCATCCTTAGACATGGTACTTCAGCTTCCTGTGGCTCTCAGAATTATAGATTCTAATTTATCATGACCTCTGCAATGAGCTAAGGACTATGGTCACAACTACGGGTTTCACAATTGCACACACTTGCTCACTCTTCAGAATTCAGAAATTACTAAGATCTTTTGAAAATCATGGGTGTTATAGAGGATTCTCAGAGGCTTATACTTGGCTTAGCAGGAAAGTTTAGAAATAATTGTGGTTCATCATGATCGTATGGACACAAATGGATCTAATTTTTCTGAAGGGATGGTTTAATAGAGTAAATCCTATCGAGGGATTCAGGCGTTTACTTGCGTGAGTGGGATAGGGACGTGGTTGGTTTCATACCTTTCTGTTTGATAGGTGGGAATCTCGGCACGAATTTTGATGGAATCTTTTCTTATCCTTGGTTTATGGCTTAACTAAACTTAGATGGTGTATCATAATGGAAATAAAGGCTATGACTAGACTGGGTTCATGTGGCACATGGACTCAAATCGTATTCAGATTCATTCTCCCTCCGACCATAAAGGGGGTCTCTATCATATTAATGAATGTCATTAACGGTTTCTTTTATTCTCCGAATCCTATGCTGCTGATTCATTATTTCTATATCAAACAACACTTAAACAAAAAATGAACTATGTGTCACGACGCAACACTACACAGATTGAATTTATTAACTGAATTTACAAAAAATTTAGAAAATTCAAATATAACTATTATACATGCTCCTCCAGACTAGAGAAACAGTTCCTTTTACTTAGTTTTGAGACATATAAGGTTTCAGTAAATCACCATTCACCCATCCCAGCCGCAACATACTATCCAGTTGCGGGAGTCTCACTGCTCTTGAGGGTATTACCTCCACAATTATAAATGGTCCCAACCAATGCATACGCAACTTGCTAGGATGCTTCTAGTACCGACTATCGTAGAGTAGAACCTTATCTCCTTGCATAAATACCTTGGTTTTAATGTGCCTGTCATGCTAATTATTTTGTCTTTCTTTTTCAACTAACTAATGGAAGTCTGCCAGAAATCTGGTCTCCTCGAGTTCTTGTAGATCCATAAGTCTCTGTTTAATTGATTACTCCTCCGACATATGTGTGATTTGTGCAATGTACAAACTTGGACTGATGAACTTTGCAGGCATCACTACTTCTTTCCCGTAAACTAGCTGGTGCTATAGCGGGAAAACCCCTCTACAGACTACACCAGAGTTCTAAAGTGCCGATAGAGCTAACCGTCTAAAGTCTCCTACTTTTAACAACTATCTCGTCATTACCCCACAATCATACATAAAAGACAAACTATAGGGATCTGGTAGGCATACCTTAACGCCAAAAACATGGAGCTGACATTAGGCCAAAAATGTAGGAATGCAAATGCGATTAATAAGACATAATGATAACACCCTTCGATGTAATTTTAACGAGCCTAGAGAAAGTAAGCTCGGCGGTTTTTCATTTTTAGAGAGTCTGAAAAAAGCATAAAAGGAGACTCCACTCAGGTACCTTTTTTGAAGGTAGTCTAGTCGGTTCGAAAAAGGGGTATACTATCACTGAATAGATGTCTATTCAAAATTATTTTAACGATATTGACAAAGACAAGATCACTCAACCATCTTTTCATATTTAAGGAGTCTAAAAAGGGCTTAACTATGGACTCCATAAGGGATGTTCTTTTGGACCAATTTAACGAGCGTGAAGAAACAAGGTCACTTGACCATCTTTTCAATTTTAGGGAGTCCGAAAAGAGATGAAATATGGACTCTATGGGGGTTGTTCTTCTGGACCAATTTAACAAGTGTGAAAAAACAAGGTCACTTGACCATCGTTTCAAATTTAGGGAGTTTGAAAAGATCTTAACTATGGACTCGGTTGGGGTTCCTTTTTCATAAATTTAGTCCCTTAGGCCCGAAAAAGGGTTAAATTTATACCTGAGAATACTCTTCTAGAGAACTAAGGCTCCTAGAGTATACCTTTGTTTGTACATTTGACCATCCAGACCGAAAAAGGGGTAAACTACCATCAGACAGACGTGCCTTCGAATTTTAGTTTGGTGAGCGTGAAGGGAAACAAGATCGCTCAACAATCTTTTCATGCTTAGAGGGTCTGAAAAGGGCTTAAAATAAGACCCATTGTTTTTGGAGTCCCCAGGGTGAGGTCAAAAGAAATAATGAGTCATGCAAGTGAGGCTCAAACTCATAATCAGGAAAAACTAAAAAGGACTCCCGAGCCTATAATCATTAGCGACGACATGGACACCAAAAATGAAACCAGGATCTACCTAGGGAATCCATGTGAAGGTAGGATCTAATACTAAATTATGACACTTCTAGAGAAGGAGTGAGGGTTTGTGTTTCACAACTCAGTGGGATCGATCCTATGACAAAGGGAAAAAGACAACGAGATGCAGAAAGTGGAGGTGGAATCCTGACTTACATGCCAAAAGTTGAAAAAATGACTTTTTACCAAAAGACCTTTGAAAATGACCTGACTCTCAAAATGTTTCCCAATACCCAAAGTAACACATATCGTAACATCCCCCAAGAAACTCAAGAACCATACTAAATGATTTTCAAGCTAGAAAAAATGACAAAAGGGTCCAAAAAATGCCAAAAGGGGGCCAAAACGTCTATAAATAGAAGCTGACAACTCATTATCACCATTGTAAATTGAGAATTGACAAAAAATTCAAAAACACCCCTTTTCCAAAAGAGTTGATCCCAGGAGCTTCAATGGACGAAACAAACTTCTGCTTGGACCAAGTAAGTACAAACTAGCCCCTCTTGCATTTCCATTCTTCCTTTTTTCATTTCTTTTTTTTTTTTGGAGGGGTGTTGACCTCTAAAGAGGTTTTCCCTACATGTACGAAGGCTATCCAAGCACAGTGAGTGTCTGCACGTGAGCATAAAATAATTTTCCCATGTACACATGCGACTGTCACCAAGACAACCCGTGTACACCCTCCAATTAGTGGAAAAAAATAAAAATAAATAAAAAGCAAGAGTTAACTCCCCATGACTTTGTCATTTTGCAAGATATATGTTCATTGGAGAGAGAGGAAGCATGGGGAAATTGATTTTTTGGTCTCATAAGACCCTTCTGCTATCGTTGTTTTATCACAATGTGGGTTGTTAAAATTCTTCCAGTGTCCGTTCATAAGGGCACAACCCAGGTTGATGAATGCTTTGATAGATTACTAACATCCTAATGCTGAGGAATTTATGCTCGATGGGCACTCGTTGAATCCAATGACTGAAGACATTTACTTCCTGACTGGTCTCATGAGGAGAGGTGATCC
>JASDQU010100033.1:99157-121123 GCA_032191745.1 Picea mariana | reverse complement strand
ATTTTTCCCATGCAGAAATAGGTTCGTTAGCTTGGCAGGTTGTTGTTGTGCCAATAAATTCTTGGCCTTCACAAGATGAGGGCACTGGTGATTCAGATGGTCTTACGTGCACAGATTACACAGATACTTAGACTTCTTATTTTTTGTGTTTCCCCCACAAACATTATTGGTAGGTTTCTTATCCCCCTTACCCTTCTTTCATTGTTTCTTCTTTCTGTCAGGCTATTGGGTGACCTTTGGGTTTTTCGATTGCACACTATGTACATCCAATATTTGAGTAGTGGGAGCAACTGAACTAGTGGTCTGGCTAGCCTCTGTCTGTTGTATTGAGAATTGTTGCAATTGATTCGACAATTGATCAGCGGTATTTGTTTGAGCTGAACCAACAATACCATCGGCATGTGGTCCAGATATTTGTCTGGTCTTGTCAAGTATTGACCATGGTGCATTTGGAAGAACTTCATAAATTAAACCGAACTGAGAGTAAATTAGCTCAAGCCGTTGAGCTCTCATTATTGCTTCTTCTTCTGAAAATACCCTCGACGTTGCAACATCTTTAGATAACTGTGGTACCAAAGACTTAAGGAACCACTCAAGTAGGAATGTTGGTGGGACTGGTACTTTTATCAAACTCTTCCGGCATCTCCATTCTCGGATGTGATTGGAGATATGGTCCTCCTTTGTCTGCTCAAAGTTGTCCAACAATTCAGTGTCAGCGTCGTATCTCACAGGTAATTGAAAATGGTTTAAGAAATCCATTGTAAATTCACCGAAGGAAGAGTATCTCAAGCAGTCGATCTCAATGTACCATTCTTCCATACTCCCGATGAGAGTGCGTTGAAACAAACATAACTGTACGGAGTCATCTCTCAATGAGTTGGACAAGCACCATAGATGGAAGGTAGTCACATGATTGCCTGGATATTCATTAGGATTAGCTTCGAAATTTGGAATGTTCGAAGGCAACTTGGTTGGCATGGGAGGCCAACGCGAGTCGTGATAGATGGGGTCATTTAATAACCTTGTCAAGTATGGAAAGTGCAGAGTTGCCAGAAATGGTAATTTGGGTTGTTGATTATAACCAAGGAAAAAGGAGCCTGGAGTTTGGCTAGCACCAGGTTGTCACGAAAAGTTAGGTTATTGGCCAGAGTTATGGTAATAACCATGGCCATGACTAGTGTATGTATTTTGAGCTTGTTGAGATGCCATCGACTAACTCCTGTAATAGGACGTGAAAGGTTGGTCTTGCATTGTATTCCAAGTATTTTTGGAAGGGTTTCCCCATTCTGATCCGACAAGCATAGGTATTGAGCCTTTCCCGAGGTTCCATTGGATATGGAAGGGGTGGCCCCGGTCGGCATCCTTGACGAGGGAAATGATCCCTGCCACAGATTCCAAGTTCCTTGTGAGGAAGGAATTCCTGAGTTTTCCCCCTGCGTAGGAATAGTACCCTACATAGGATTTTGTTGTCCATAACCGGGGTTGCCCCCGATCGAGACGACAACTAACGAGAATGCATTGTTACCAAACGTGTTGAACAAAGAGAACGGTGTCAAACCTACTGGCATGCCATAAGAAGGAAGTCCTTGACTACCTGCTCCAAATGACCTATAGTTTACATTCAGCCTGGACGAGTGTTGGTGAGCACCGCCGAGTGAAGGGGATGAAGGAGGTATATGAACTCCTTCGTAAGGGAAATCATTATAGGGAGCTGAGGTTCCCCCCATGGATCCTTGTATAGGAGCGTTCGAGCTCCCTACCCCTAGACCTAAAGTTTGTAGAGTGGAGTAGGAAATGATAGAGTTCGTATCAAAGCCAAGCATCCCGTATGAGAATGGAGGGCCTGTCGCACTCTGGGTTAAAGGATTCATGATCACCCCCATATATAGAATCGGACCATTGCTCGAGGTAGAGGCAGTCGAGACCATAGTGGTCCGGACCGACGATGGTTGGTTAGGAGGCATAAAACCCCCTATGGTGATAGTCATAGAGGGAATATGAGGATTCCCTAAAGAAGTAGTATCATTTGTCTCCATCGATTCTTGTGACACTACCTGACGCTCGTAAGGTTTAACATGTACGATGATGGGCACTGATAGATCAGTGATCAAAGGGTTATACGAACCAAGAGATTCCACTTCGAGGTCAGAAATGGTTGGTTCCTATGGAATCAAATTCTCTCCTCTCAAAGATGGGTCAAGCTCAGTTTCCTATGGCTCGGTCTCCTCAAAAGACCCTTGCTGGTCTAGTCTTTAACTTAGCAGTGGTGGGGGTAGTTCAAGATTAACCGGCGGCAAGCCAATAATCCTTTGTGACCGACGAAGCCCCTGATCCTCCACTATGTGAGAATATCAATGACACACTAGGGCTTTCTATTAATGTTAAATAATAGTACACACTAGAAACATCTTCTATGAGACAAGACAAGCAGATCACTAACTAGTTGGAAGAACAGTTACACCAACCAACACTAGAGCAACTTACCGGTGCAAGTGAAACTCGAATACGGAAGAACCCTCCGGGTATACTCTACAAAGCGTGTCCTGATTTCTTCCCTAGGTACTGTGGTATACCTCCATAGTCACTTGTGTATGTCACTAAGATAATGGAAACTAGGTTTCCAACGTGCGAACAATCACTAGGCGGGTACAGTCGACAATCAGGTGGACCACAATGAGCAGGGTATCAAGCCCAAAACCTATCAAGGGTATCGAAAGCAAGTGTTTCGGAAGATGACTAACGACCTCCAACAGATTCTATACCCACGAATCTTCATGGAAAATTCAATCAACGGAATCCCAAGATAAGCCCTCTATATGTGTTCCCCACTATGCTTGGTCCGGCTTTGGAGGGGTTATCTCCACTACCTTTTTAGATGTGACCTCGTGTTTAGCCCTTGTGTTAGAGGGGGGTCCCATATAAATTTCACAGTTACTGGACTTTCAAGCACTCCCTAGCATAAACTCTTATGTTTTTTTTTGTAGCCTTGAAGAGTTTCCTCTCCAATCCTAAATCAAGGCTCTAGCCTAGACTAAATTGATGGACCCAACAAACACAAAGTCTAATAACTTTTAGTTAAGCATTAATTTTAGTGGTTGTCTTAAGTCAAAGGGAATGGAATTAAAACCAGTGATCTTCTTTAAGAGACAAAAGAGAAGAGCATAAGATGAAAATGAAAACAAACTACTTCTTCTTCACAAATAAAGATTTGCCAATTTAAACTCTTTAACCAAAAAAATTCGTAGCTACTTTTCTCAGATCTTTGAAAATAAAAAAATTAAAACAATATTTCGCTCGACTACAAGCTACTTAATGTCCTAAGCGTTCAAATAAAGAAATTAATAAAACTTTATTTTTCCTTGGTAAATAAAGCAACTAACCTGAACTACTTTTACTAAAAAAAGAAAAAAAAAATATTGTTTTATGCTTCAAAACAAGAATTTTGAAAATGAATTATTTTCTCTTCTTCTAAGGAAAAAAAGGGAAAAATGACGAAAAGTCAAGACCAAGAAACAATTTCAGGCCCAATCGCAGATCGCAGGGAGTCAATGAAAATACCAAACAGGAAGATCAGAACGGACTCACACACTTTCCTAAAAACCCTAATAAAGAAAACACAAGAAATCTTTGATAAAAAGAAAGCTATATTGAGGTCATACCTAGGCTACAGACTGCTATAACAAAGACCAGGGATAGATCAAGAAAACCCCTAAGAAGTGTGACTTCTGAAAGAGAAGAGGATGACTGCCTCTTCTTTTAAAAAACAAATTCTCAACACAGGCACGTTATTGACACTTCAACGACCTACGTATGTACGTGGGTTGCCCAAAGGCAGGGCGCGTATGCACGTGTGCAGGCCCATTACAGGCCACATACACCTCTGTAACTTCTCAAAAAATATGAAAACCAATAGTTAAGCAAAGGCAGGGAGTACTAGTATGGAAGACCATAATCCCTTAAAGACACAGAAGCTTACAGAAACTCAAAAAAAAAGTAAATAAATTTATTCAAAGCACCCAAAGACTATCCCCAAAAAACCCTATAGGTCTCCCTAGTACGGTCGCCAATTCTGCTATAGTGGGAAAACCCTTCTACGGACTACACTAGGGTTATAAAGTGTAGGAATATCTAACCGTATAAAGTCTCCTAATTTTTAAATACTATCTCATCATCACCCCACAATCATACATAAAAGACAAAGTACAGGGATATGGTAGGCATACCTTAAACTCCATGTCTGGTGTCGATCCCTTTGCACTCAGTTGTTTCTCAACTGTAGATATCCTCCCAAGGCCAACCTACATTCACCAAAAGACAAACAAGAAACTACAAGAATGCATTCTATATACGGATTAGTGGGTTAGACATCATAGCCAAGAAATGTAAACAAATCATAAAGATTTAAGACATCATTTGGTGGGACAAGAAAAGTATTTCTTTATATTAATCTCACAAAATTCGTTTACAATATGAGACCGGCAACTGCTCCTCGAACTCGGTCCTAGGATCCTCTTCACTATGCACCAACTGCTTCCACATCTTCTTCTCCTCTTCAATTCTCTCTAGGGAAATGGAAAAGGCTTGCAATGGAGGAAAAAGGAATTTTAGCTCAAACTCACAATGTTGTTGCAAAATATTTGGGCAAAGGGGGATACTAAAGTGGGCAGAGTTGTTATGCTCTCGTGCTTCTCCTTGGAATGGGACCCCAACCCATTCTTTTATAGGCCAAAATAGATAGTAACGATTGGGGTGACTGGCTATGGGCAGTCAAATGATTAGGTAATGGATCGAAAACCCATATCCCTTTGCAATTTTCATTTTTCGCACTTTTTATGAGTGTACGCGGGCTGTAGTGGTGCAGCAAGCATGTATACGCGGGAAATAATGGTGCAGGGCATGTACACCTTAAAAAATATGGATTTTTAGAAGAGTTGTCCAGTGATGGCTTTGGTAAAGATAACAATTAAGATGGCCTAATGCCAGGTATGCATGTCTGGTGCAATTTAGGGTTATAACAACACCCAAAATGAATTTGTTTCCTGGTTCTCCTTCGAACTTGAGAGTTGCAAGAACTCTTCTCTCTTTGGGAGATTGATCTCTCGACTCTTCTTCCTCTCAGATCTGCCTCTGCCCACGAAATTAATTCCTTTCTTTCCTTCCTCAACAATATTGTGTGGGTCTGAATCCCCAGCTCGTGGTCAATTCTGGAAGCCTTGCAGATGGGTACTCTGCCCCATCTACTCATTAACTCAAGAGGAGGTATTTTCCAACTACCAACTTGACCGATAATTCATTTTTGGGTTAGAGGACAGTTTTGGGTCTGAGCACTTAAATACAGTAAGGTACTGGTTTGGTGGGGGTCATCTCAACCATTGTTGGTTCCTCTCACCATCTCTCTCATAGAATCATGATCTATCTTGGAAAACCACCCTTTCCATTTTTAATTAATAATAGAAATACATTCATTACCTTTTATAAAAAAAAAAGGTTCATCAAATCCAACAGTCACATATATTCAGTCCGCCACAGTCTTTTGGCAAGTTATAGTTATATTTACAAGTTGGGGGAAACAGGGGTATTACACCTACTTTACTTGTCAAATGATGGTTTGCACAAACTTATGAGGTTTTATTCTCTATATGTTCAGTATTCAATTGTCATAGAAACGATTTGAAAAGGGATCAAAGGATGTGTATGTGTAGTAAATCAAGTGATAGGAAGTAGTTCTAAATTAATTGCTTGAAGGAAACACACAAAATTGAAAGTGCATGGAAATAATTTATCCTACTAGATCAAATATTACCGAATCATGAAAGTTAACCTGAAGTAAAATATTTATCTAATATGAATCTATAACAGAGAACTATGATCAAAGTAGAGTTGTAAGTTATGGTAGAAAAACTATAATGGAAATGAAAATACACTAATGCATAAGAAAAACCATCTAATCCTTTGATCATTATCAATACAAATGTGATTTTATTGTTTGTTGATGCTTTCAGGAAAATTAATACTATGCTAAGTCAAGGTCTAAAGATAAAACAAACCTCCAAGATATTTCTACAAGAACTATGCATTTCTACAGGATCTGCACAGTTTCTACATGATACTCCTAAAGGAGGCAAAATGAAGTCTAAAAAGGTAGTGCAAGTATTTAAAAGAATTGAAAAATCTAGACCATAAAATAAATGAAGTGAATCTATGGTTCTTAGCCTCGGGAGGAAATTAGGGGTGCTCTAGAAGGTTATTGAATGTTTCTACATGATGCTGCTACAACTGGCTAGTTAGTCAAAATATTTAACATAAATGGAAATTTATCATGCAAAGCTAAATATAACTTTAATAGAGAATGAAACACTATCTAAGAAACAACTATTATGCATGAAAGATACATAAATAGTAAAAAGGGTCCTTGAGCCCTCTTGGATGGGCCCTACCCAGGAAGCACAAGGAACCTAGAAACAACTCTTAATAGACTGAAGGAAAAACCATTTTATTCATAAATATCAATAGTACATTAATAACATCAAATCTCTTAGTCTTAAACAAAATGTCTTGCAGAAAAATTACATACAATGCTTCTCTAGAAACTCGTTATCCCGTTCTCTTAGACTAGAGACCTTTATATAACTAGAAAGTTTGACCTCCCTTCCTAAATCAAGGAGAGTGATGAGTAAATGAGGGATATCATCCCCTTAAATTTGTATTCTTGAGTTTTTGTTGATCAGAAGTGGTCATAAATGCACAAGGAGTTCTCTTGGAGGTAGGTGTAGACAATTTCCCTTGACATTTGGATAGAAGCCCATTCGAGGATACAAAATCCCCTGTTTCTAGGAGGTTGGTGCCCTTGAATCCTATAGTTCGACTTGGTTGGTGGAACACATGTCTTTTTCCAAAAACATTAGTGCAAAAAGGTATATTAGACACAAAAAGTCACCTCAATCATATATTCATTAAACAACATATAAAAATACTCATGACTGACTATTACTTATGGTCAAAAGAAAACATTAAGTCATTTTGTAGTGGAAAATATGTCAAATATGAGCCTTTATAATATACAATAATGAGGCTCATCATCACCCACAGCTGGAATCTTGCACACCTTTTGTGCAACCAAAAAATGGTCTTTCTAATTTCATTTTTGTTTTGTTCTATGTTGTTATTCATTTTTCCTTTGTTGTCTGTCATCCTACTACTTCTCAATAGAGTGTAGTTTTTCATTACCCTATTGTTCATGTTGTTGTCTATTGAATTATCCTCTCATATCCCAATTTATGTACGTGGTGACAGATTGTTGATCATGGTATCCTTTATCTTTCAAAATGTTAGTCCAATCTGCTGCTTCCTTTCCTGGTTGGAGGTCATCCATAAGAGCTACAGGGAGAAGGATTAGAGGGCTCTATGGTTTTCATGATAGGAGGAAAGGAATGCTATCTTCTATGGCAAGCCTCAACTGCTACTTGTTCGAACAATCTCAATGTGCCATCAATGTGGGATATGGATTCCATTTGTTTGGATGTCCACCCTAGAGTTATCTCCTTATCTAAGGAGAGGTTATGGTGATTGTTTATAACATCCTTAGGCCTAGTAGCCTCTGCTCTAATCCAAAGGGATGCCTTTTTCTCTTATTCTTTGTGTTTTTTCAGTATTCAGATCCACAGTCCTATGGCGAGGCTTCTGAAAATCCCTATTAGGAATCCACCATGAAGGAGGAGTACAACTCCCTCCTCAAGAACCAGACTTGGGATCTAGCTCCCCTTCCTCCAGGAAGAAAAATTTTCAGGTGAATATGGGTCTATAGGACCATGAGCACAACATATGGATAGGTTAGTAGATACAAAGACAAGCTAGTTGCCAAAGTATTTTAGCAAGTGCACAACATTGACTATGATGAGACCTTCGCTCCAGTAGCAAAGATGGATTCCATACATTTGGAAATTTATATTGTGATAGACAAGTGGTGGGAAGTCCATTAGATGGATGTAAAGAATTCATTTCTTCATGGAAATCTCTCTGAGGATATCTATATGGAGCAGCCCCAGGGATTTGTGCAGGATTCATCTTTGTTCTGTCAACTGAAGAAGTCTCTTTATGGCCTCAATCAAGCCCCAAGGGCATGGTATGCCAAGATGGACTCCTAGCTATTGTCTCAGAACTTTGTACATTGTAAGTCATACATGAATGTTTACATGCTCAGAGTGGTTGATTCACTTCTACTCCTAGTTCTGTATGTTGATGATTTGTTGATCACCAGTTCCTCGAATTCATTGATTGTTGTAGTCAATATGATTCTGTATGATAAGATCTTGATGATGAAAATGGGTCTACTACATTTCTTCCTTGGACTTGATATCAGTCAATATGCATCAGGCATCAAACTGTCTCAAGACAAGTATGCACGAGATCTCCTTAAGAGGTTTCACGAGACTAAAAATATGCCCTGACTCCTTTCCTATTAGGAATCATACTTGAGGATGGAGGGGGCACTCCAATGGTGGAAAAAACAGTGTATAGACAACTAGTGGGGAGCTTGTTGTATCTAACACACTCCAAACCATACCTCTCCTATATACTTGGAGTAGTCTCTAGGTTCATGAAGGATTTGCATGATATACATTAAAAGGCTGCAAAGTGTATCCTTCGATATGTATAATACACCATCACCTTTGGGATTCACTATGAATTATTCTCCACATTCGACCTCATTGGGTTCATTGATTCAGACTAAGTTGGTGATAACATTGATCGCAAGTCCACATCTGGTTATTCACTCAGTATTAGTTTTGGGCCTATCTATTGGTCGAGCAAGAAGAAGGCTACTATTTCTCTATCTTCAGTCGAGGCAGAGTATAGAGGGGTAGTTAACATAACCATTCAGTCTATGTGGCTACAACATTTTCTCACTAAGTTTGGAATTAATTTCATCGGTCGATAGTCATCTAGTGTGACAACCAGAGCACTCTAAAGTTCTGTAGATATACAGTTCAGAGGCAGTGGACGAAGCACATCAAGATCCACATGCACTACATCCAGAACTTAGTACATGAGGGGATCATCGACCTATAGTTTTGTCCTTTAGTAGAACAGACTGCAAACATATTCACCAAGACCTTCACTGAGCATAAGTTCCATTCTCTGCACAGTCGTCTTGGAGTGAAGGACACAATTTCCTAGAAACTGTCAATTACTTGTTTTACATACATTATACTTGGATGGGGGGTATTTCCCATGAGGTTTTCCCTCTTTTCTCATTTATTTCAGTGTATCTTTTGTATTTGGGTACCTAACATGGCCTCGTTGTTGGGACCCATTCTTTATTTTCACCATAGTGATGTTCAGAGGGGGTGTTGAAGATACTTCATACACACCTACGAATTATTTTTCCTAAGGTTTTCCCTATGTTTACTAGTCATTATTCAATCTCATATAGTCTAGGGAGAATATTCTCTTCAATTCACACTTCAATTTGATCATTTAAGTGGAGTCTAGATGCCACATTGGGATCATCACCAGCTAATGCACATTGTCCTTGGGATTATCACCAGACTAGCACATTATTCTTGATTCCCTGATCTCCTCCTAATTTCACTCTATTTTAGTCAGTTAACTGAACACTGAGAGACTAGTTAACTCAGACTAGGTGGCAGTTAACTCCCGTAACTGCCTGAGAGACTATATTAGGTGGTAGTTTACTCCTGTAATGGTTGGTATTTGTCCAGATCACTCTATACCACAACTATGGTGCATTGTCTTCTCCTCTAGTGCACATTAGTTGAGTTATACAAAGTATATCATGTGTAAATTATCATTCATTCATTTGTTAATAAGAATTCTTCCATTCTTTCTCGCATGTTTCTCTTTTCTCATATTTTCTCTGCAAACTATGTATGTCATTTGCTAGCTAGATACTTTATGTGTAGGTTCAACACATTTATAGGGATTTTGGTGGTCATTTATCTAGGCTTAAGCCCAAAAGATATTGAGAGCCAATTATTTTTGGTCGTCAATTTTTAAATATTGTGTTGAAGTGGTCAAGAAGTGTCACCCTTACCAGGTGTTTGCTCGAAAAGTGCATTCGCATGCAACTCCTATTCACCCAGTTTTCATCATCGGTGATTTAACCAAGTGGGGGGTATATTTTATGTAATTTAACCAGCCTCATCTAGGGAGCACCTACATATTATCATGGTTGTGGATTACTTTACTAAATGGGAAGAGTCCATGCCTACTGTTAAATCCAATGGTATGACTACAACATTCTTCATATTCAATAGATTATATCCTGGTTCATAATACGAAGAGAGATTGTCACTAATCATGGCATTCAATTTTAGAATGAAATGATGAAAGTGTTAGCATCAAAATTTGTGTTTAAGAACGGTCATTCTTCCCCTTATTATCCCTAGGAAAATGGAAAATTAGAGACAATGAATAAATCTCTCAAGATCATCTTGCCAAAAAATGTCATCCAGAGTAAATCTGACTGGAATTTGATGATTTACTATACAATTTGGTCATACCAAACCATGGTAAATAATTCCATTGGTTTCTCTCATTTTCAGTTAGTGCATGGCGTGGACTTGATTCTTCTGGTTGAATGTGAAATCCCTTCCCTTAATTTGGAAATTGAACTCCTACTTGACCCATTCGATCTTGAAGAATTCCTCGTACACCTAGAGCACCTCGATGAGAAGCGTTGAGATTCCTTTACAGCTATCGAAGAGAATAAATGACATGTTAAGGTTCAGTACAATACTTCTATCTATCCCTGGAAGTACGTTGAGGGTTACTTGGTTCTCCTTTATGACCAAGCCACAAAACTGTTGGGGGCAGGAAATTTCAACCCCATGTGGCACAATCCTTATATCATGCTACATGTCTTAGAGAAAGGAGCCTATGAATTAGAATCTTATGAAGGGAATATGTTGGATGAGCCCAAAAATGGGCTCTACCTTAAAAGGTATTACGCTTGAGCCCTCAACCTTGGGCTTGACCTTTGTATACCAATGTATCTTAGTGTATATACATATTTTCCTTTGTGTCATCAACCTACTTATCAAGTTTTCTTTTGGTTGGAATATGTCAATGAAGTCTTTAGTTTACTTAGGATTCACAAATGGTGCTAGTCATCATACATAGAAAATGGCTTCTGTCACTTGGGTCATTTACTCACTTGAGAGCCAACTGGTGTCTTCAGGAGTAGTTCATCTATAGCCACCAATGAATAATGTGGGTGAGTAATGAATACTGAATAATGTGATGCCATTTCACATGGTGTTCGATCTTTAAAGGTTTGTCTAAACTCCCAGTTAGTTGTATATCAATTGAATGACAATTACTGTGTGCAATATCCTACTCTACTCTGATGATTCTTATGGGTATGAATCTTGGAACGATACTTTGATTTTTTTACTTATAATCACATACCTAGAAGTTCTAATCATGTATCCAATGCATATGCTAATTATATTTTAGATTGGAATTTGTCACATAACTAAGAAAAGAAAACACATTCATACATTTACACATTGTAACATATATAAGTAAATTTGAAGACCAATGTTTTTATATTTCATCCTTTCGAGTTCGAAAAATATGGTGTCATAGTACAAAATTGGTCTCACACCCTAAAAATACATATATGGTCAGTGTATAATATGACCATGGCATCTATGCATGTGGTGTCAAATGCATATCATGATAGCACACAATGGTGTTTGCAAGACGTCAAAAGAGTCACACCCACACACCAGGTACACCCATCACCTATTGTTGCATCGCCTCTGGAAGATCCTCCACTTGAACCATAGGAATCATGTTCGTCAATCGAGAAAGGTTCCCTTGCGCATTCTGTAGCACTCTCTCCATGTCCCTGCCCACTTTCTCATATCCTCGACCCTCCGCCGATGTTGTTGGGATCCCTCTGGCCATCACAGACCTACATCTGTGTAACAGAGCAATTGTTAATACTTGATACCATACAAAAATAATTGTGTTTTTTATTTTTATAGAAAAACACAAAAAAATGAAATATATAAAAACATTTGTTACCAATATCACCGTAGAAGGAACCTGGTGGACAAGGCATGTCAGGATCCCCTATGTATTCTATCCCTCCATAAGGATAGTAGTCAATGGCTATGACCTATCGAGGCCACCAGAAAATGAACTCATCATTGTAGGGGGTTGACACCCTACCACCTCCTAGCCTCTTCATCACATCGGTCCACCATGACATGGTTGGATCACGCTTTATATGTAGATTAATCTCCAGTCTAGGGCTCAAACTTGGAACCCTCTCAAGGAAAAAACTACAAAGTATGGATGCAAATCTGAAATTTCTCATTTTCCCTTGTTTGCAATCCGTCAACTGGATCTTCATGTTATCCAGCAGTGAGTTACACTAGACATAAACAGTGGGTCTTAAACAATCTACCGCATATAACATGAGTGGCCTTGATTCCTGGTGTAATGAGGTTGACCCTAAAATCCATGTAAGTACAAGTACGACGATATTTAAGCTCAGGTTCTTGATCGCCCTGATAAGGACTTGGATCCCTACTTTATTTGTGTCTGCAACACAGTGGGTGGAAATGTACTCCTCCATAGTCATATCAACCCCAACCCCTTGGAACTTGATATTCACTACCTCACCTAGGCAAGACAATATTGTGATGAAGTATATATCGTCCATTTCAATCCTCAATGGTTGCCCATCGAGGTTTAAGGACTATGTTTTTGGATCCCAGAAGTTTACTAGAAACTAGAGTAAGCTCAGCTGAGTCCTTATTCCCTTGAGAGCCCAAAATTTATAAAGGCCACATCATTTTAAAGCTTCTTGGGCCCTTCCATATCTTCCCACTGCTGCATTTATCTCCTCATGCTCCCTTTCCCTCCATTCAATCACCATCCTGCAAAGGAGAAACCATTTTTTGAGTTAACATCATTTAAACATTTTTTTCAGACTTGTATGTGGTCTAACATGATAATAGTTTCATATAGGGATGCATATACATGTGCAGGCTTCACTTTTGTATATGCGACCCGATGATATGTCACCCGCGTATACCCTAGTTTCCATCTTACGCCCTCTAATACTAAAAAACAAAGCCTAAAATTGAAATTTAAACCATTGAAATTAAAGAAGAGGGTATGGGAACTTACTTGGTCCATACGATTTTTGATTCCATTGATCGTAGCTCCCGCAATCGACACTTGAATATTGTGGGAAAAATGGCCTAAAATGCACTATGTTGGTGAAAAACTCAAATTGTATGGCAAAATGGTCTATTTTTACTATTGATAGAAATTTTTTACCCACTTCCTATAGTTTTTGCTATTTTTTTACCTTATGTACTAATAGCGCAGTGGAAATACTTGGTTTTTGGTGGTTTTGTCTGGGATTTTTTGTGGTTTCTAGCGTCATACCACTCATTCATGCCTTCAGCATGTATATTCTTTCACCGGCATATGGGATAGGTTTTCACTCCATTTTGCATTCTTGCATCATCCTATGACCGTGATCCATACACCCTAGGTATGAACCCATTTATTAGCAACACATAACCTTATCACTGCTACTAGAAGTGTCGTTAGTAAGTGGTAGAGACTTACCAAACATGGGTGCCCTAGTTAGAAACTTCATGTCATTTGGTGCCCATGAAAAATTTATTCCATAAGACCGAGAGTTCCTTATAGTCCAGATATGACTTTGATTTCGAACCCCATTTTCTTACTCACAAGCATTCTGACCATTATCTATGGGACTCCCCCCGAATCTTGGTTAATCTCTTTTCCAACTCCTGAAAAAATGAAAAGATTGTTGAGTGAACTTGTCTCTTTCAGACTTGTTAAATGGATTTGAAAGGACATCTATTTGGTATAAGTTTAACCCTTTTCCGAACCAAGTAGACTAATTATGAAAAGTGAATACTCTAGTCACCATTGGCTAGAAGAGTTCTCCTAGGTATTATTTTATACTTTTTTGGGCCTAAGGGACTAAATATACGAAAAAGGAATTTTTTAGCATTAAGTTGTAATTGCATTCCATCATCCTACTTGCATGACTGAACCTATTGTCGGTTCCCTCTTTCTCGTTATAAGCCTCTTACCTCATAAATTTGCATCACCAAGCAGTTCCTTCTATATATCCTTTGCATCTTGACACCCTATACCCTTAGAGGAAACATCCCCCCGAGTTTCCATGCCCTGCATGAACTTCCTTGCATTGAGCATAGGTATGTTCCACTGGTTGGAACTAGTTACTTACTCGTTTCCTCTCCTGTATCATAGAATTTATTTTCCTATGAAAAACAAAAGATGGGAGGGAAAAGAATAGTATCTCATATCGGCAGCAGTTGTGTCTCTTTTCAACAGAGCACAAACTTTTGAGTCTACTTTAATCCAAATTTTGGGTTTAGCGTGACCTTAGGAAGACGATCTTGTTACTTAGAGTTTACCCCTCTGAATGGTTATTCTTTCAGTCCCTATGGAGAATTTTTTTATGCCTCCTGAATCACAATTATTTATCATAAAGTCTATGCTTCCTGAGTTATCCATATGTCTCATGCTTTTGTTCAAAGGAAGTCTATAATCCCATGTCATCCATTTCTCAAAACTCTTGACTTTTCAAGTTGGCCATACCCTCAGTATATCTTAGAGTCACATGAATTTGTAGTCCTACCATGCACCCTATTCCTACTTTCATTATGGGTAGGTAACCTTGAACCCGGAAGTTGAAATTTCCTCATTGGTCACTGACTAGGGGTTTTACCTTGTGTTCGACAACAAGAAATATATTCACGCATTGGGATTCGTGTAGTGTCTTGGATTCCATTAGCCTTATTGGTGGTTTCGTCGCCTTTGTTGGAATTTTTCCTTATTGGTTGTTATTCAAAGGGTCTCTTTTGTGCACTACTTGCATCTGGTGCATGTGAGAGACACACAGGGTCATTGGTTCATGAAAATCCTATTCGTCTGAGATCCTCCTAATCATCAAGATATTTATTTGTACTTTGTGTTGAATGGAGAGATGCCCTGATGCTCTCATTTCAACGAGTCTCCTTCCATTGAATTCATATCATTTATTCTAGAAATGAGACCTAGAGTCCTATAAGTACCTAGAGTCTTTTAGTCATCAGTGGCAAGCTCTCCTGCCATCGAAAGTTGGGAATACATCAATGTATCTTGATCGATGGATTATTCAAATTTTCGACCTCAACACCCTTATTCACACTTGTAGAATGTACTTGGTGCCTTGATACCTACTTTCATTATCAGTGGATTGTCTTTCATTTTTTACTAGTATAACTTAATGACTAGTAATCAAATGAAGTGTCATTATTTTTGACCTCAAATCCTCTCTTCACATGATGTATACTTGCACCTTCGGTGGATATTGTAGAAGACCTTAAAATTATAGTAGAAACATTCCTCATCTGTTGTTTTCTTTCATTGGGCCAATAGCTATATGACTTTAGCGATCATGGGAGATCAGATTGAACTCCATTGTATACATATATCTTCAGATT
Organism: Picea mariana; assembly: GCA_032191745.1. Taxonomy (NCBI): domain Eukaryota; kingdom Viridiplantae; phylum Streptophyta; class Pinopsida; order Pinales; family Pinaceae; genus Picea; species Picea mariana. Next base: position 105,590 of record JASDQU010100033.1, on the reverse strand, counting down.
GATTTTGAGACTGGATTCCACTATGCCTTGTTCGTTACTATGACAACCTATGGAATATGTCCTATTTGTATTTCCTATTCATGGCCATGAACAACTATTTGATATATTTTCACATGGATCTGCAGTGTAATTCATATTGGCAGCCATGTGTACAAAGTCATTATGGATTGTAATATTCTCATGAGCAACTAGTACTTCCATATGAGTCTTCATTACTCCACTTTTGGGAATTATAATGTATTTCTTCCATCATAGATAGTTCTCTGACCTCACACACTAGGGAGCATATGTTACAACACATTTTTCCTCACTCCATGCAACTTGCTCAGATGGCCTTCCATTTCTCTATGCAGACTTGAAGTTCCCTTTTTGTGCCTTCCAGAGTAAAAAAATCATAGTTTTCCACATATACATGCCCTATCAGTTATACAACAGGTGTATACATAGGTTTCTCCACTACAACCCGTGTACATCGGGTTTGGTGCTCAAAATTAAAAATTATGTCGGGTTCCCATGCCATGTCATGAGATCCATGATACTTGACCTTTCATATATTGGAAACATTCTGACTCGACCCTTAAATTAAATTTGAAGGATATAAATTGAGAGATATCTAAGCCTTGAGAAAATTTGACAATTCAACTTTGAGAGCAAAGAAACTCTAGAGAAATTTCACTTCATATTGATTCTGCATCCATTTTTCCTTGAAAGTTTGAACTCCTTGTTCAACCCCCAAGCTCTTCCTTTTTTGTGATGGAGAACCTCATTGACTCATTTATGTGAGATTTCCTTTGGTGTAGGATTGAAGTGGTGGAGGCATAGCTGGAGGGACTTAGTTTCTCAATTCCGATATGTGTAATTACAAAAGTTTTTCACCTATGTACTTTTGTTGATTATTTAATAGAAATACTATTTTCTAGTCCAATTGATATCTTGCAAATATTTGAATTATTATTCCATGGGCGTATTTATCATGTATTTTAATGGATAATGCTAATATATATGCTACCAATATATATCATCACCACATGCTTGCGTATCTTGGTTTTTGAGGAAACATTGTTGGTATAAATCTTTGGGTTGTGTGCTCAACGATGGTCTTTTTCAAGCGCCCGGAGGAGGTAGGATCTTAGCCTTGTCTTGTTAGAATTTCATTTATATAGCATACTTGGGATTAGAGTTGATATCTACATGTCTTTAATGTCCCTTTCCAAATAGGATCTCTAGAGAGGAGGCTTAATGGTCTAAACCGCCCAGTTAGACTATATCCAGGGCAAGAAAAGGGGTAAACAGGGTTACTAGAGGTCACTCCAGTCAAAGGTGTTATGTTCGGAAAGTGACATTGAGCTACAAGTGATTAAAAGTGATTTTAAGCCATTATGAGCTAAAAATAGAACATACAAGCTAAAAATGGAAGTCAACAATGAATTAGGGTTTCAATAGTGAATTAGGGTTTAGAGAAGCTATAAGAGAAGGGTCAATGACCTAATTCATCATTATGCAGATTATGACTTGTCATTGAGGAGAGAGGCGCATCTCAAGAGAGATAGTTCATTGGATTCCAGGAGGAAGACACCAGTTGGGTGATTTCTATGTTGAGAGACACACCCTAGTCACTAGGAAGATCACACAGGTCTTCCATAATTCTTCAGCAGTAGTTACACAGGGTCTAATAGTAAGGGTGCACTTATCCAGGGTGAGGGCACAAATTATGAGGAGGTTCAGTGGCAACTTGTCCCATCTATGGAGATTTCATAGATTCCCCTCTGACCTAGTTGAGAGGAAGGAAAGGCGCATCTTTCTCCTGGTTCCTCATTAGATTCTGATGGAGGAATCCTCTGGAACATATTTTCTAGACTTGGGAGTGCGACACTTTTGGCGGACACATTCGAGGTTCTTAAGCGATCATCAGATTAGATCTAGGGAAACCCTTCTGACTCATTTCCCAGTAGGCCAAGGTGATCATTTTGAGATACATCTAAGCCAATTCTGATGGTGGAATCACTAGGGTGCAGTTTTCCAATGAGAGAGGGGTGCATTCCCCCAGGGGGATCCATCCAGGGTCCAAACCCACCAACAGAGGGGTTGGTCAGTCACCAGGACTGAGAGCTAGAGAAGGGTGCACTATTTTGGACATTTTCCAAGCCATTCCGAGAGGTTTAGTCACCAGGGTGAACTTTCTGAACTTTCAGTAGTTAGCGTGCAAGTTGGCATAGTTCCATCTTATCCATTGATCCAACATTACTCATCTATTATTGGGTACTATCATTTAGTTTTCTTATTGTATTCTGGATAAGATCATTTTTTCATTTGATCTATTTGCATGATTCATTTTTATTCAGCCACATTCGACATTTGTACTCCGCAAATATATCATAATATAAACTTTGCAGTATTTTTTCACATTTGTTATTTGTGTGATCATTTATATGTTGTAAAACATTAATCCTACACACACATTAGCAACATTTCCTAGACTAGACAAGTCAGGAACATTAAAGTGGTATCATAGATTTATCCCTTCCAGCCTGTGACTAAAGACGATGAGTGTAGCAGAAGAACCAAAGGGTCGTGAGCATGTAGGTGACAAATATTTCACTTACAACAGGCGCAATGAAGGAAGGTCTAGGACTGAATTTCCTCCTTTCCCTCCCAGCTCAGAGGAAGAGGAAGAGGCACACAGGGAAGCAGAGAGAAGGGCAGAGCATGAGGCTAAGCGTGAGGGAGAGATGATTCTAGGAGAAAAATATGAGCGACTAGAGGGAAGTAGTAAGGCCCCCATGGAGCCAAAGGTAGCCTTCATGTAGGTTATCAACGATATGGTAGCTAGTCAACAGGCTATGAATCAATCCTTGGCACAGATGGCTGATAGATTGGCTATAGTGGGAACCTCAGGCACACAATCCCCACATGCAGCATAGGGGAACTTGGGGGAAGGCAGTAGACCCTAGTCTCCTACTCGCACATACACCTCCTCGAGTAGGATTCCCAAACCCTTGTTTCCAAGTTTCCAGAGGGAACCCCCAGTAGCAGCACAGTTATCGATAACATAGAGGCCGCCCACTCATGCAGAGTACATTGTAGAGTACCAAAGGGAGTATACATAATTGGTCCATGACTTCCATTGGGTCATGAACATAGTCGAGTATTGTGGGATTAGACTCAGGAATCGCCCCAAAGAGCCACAAAGAGATGGACCACAACAACAATAGAGGCATAAAATTGATTTCATCTGAAAAGTTGGTAAACTCACCATACCTGTTGGGCCCTTCATTTTTGGGATAAGGAATCACACAAGTTTTGACTCAACACGAGTTGTGCAAGATTTAGAAGAATCTGGACAACATAGAAAGAAAGAGAAACATAAAGCAATTGCAAAAGAAAACACAATGCCATCTAAGAAACAAACGGTTGCAACAAAATAAGGAAGCATGCAAGACGAGATGGAAGACACAACCTAGTTATATATAGGGCTGAACATAATTGTAAAAGGGTTAGTCAGTTGGGATTTTATTGGTTTTTTTTTGTGTAGCTTGGTTGGTTAGTTAGTGATTGGACTGGATTGTGATTAAGCTCAGTTCGATCTTTCCCTCTTGGTGAGGTTATTGTTAGTTGAGTCAAGTCAAGTCTTGAGTCTGTAATGTAACCAACATATCAGTATGATAATTGGAGTTCTGTGACATGAGTCTAGAGCCTAGAGTCTGTACAGAGCACTACTGAGTATTTATGGGTCTGTAATTAAAGAAATATTTTGAAGCTATTATGAGGGAGTATCTGAATTTTCAAAATATGATGTATCTCTGTGTGTTTTACTTATGCATTACAATACTTTTTTATGGTTTCTAAGTTCTACTTTATGGTTCTATGTTTAAATGATTGTTCGCAACATAAGTAGGTTTGATTCTTGCACAAATGAGATTCAGACCTGTTCATGTCTCTTGCGCAAGATCAGGATGAGTATTGAAGGTTCTGTGAATCCTCCTAAGTTTTTTCCTTACCCTTCCCTATATATTTGTCTCAACAATGCTTCGGGTGAGACTTCTTCTATTCGGAGGAGATGAAAATACCAACGCTCTAGACTACTTGGTACCTTTTGTTTGTAACCTGAGAAGGACCCTGGTTTGATCAAACTTGCACCAACAAAATGGTTCTATTGTCAGAACTTGGGTTAAAAGGGAACCTGTAAGGATAATTCTTCTGTGGATCCACAAATATAGTGTTTACCAATGGTGGGAAAGAAACTGTGATGCCTTCATATGGAAAGAAGCGGAACTGAGGGGGAAATCAGTGGAAGAAACTCATGAAGCAATCTTTTACTCAGAAAGATCGAGCGACCAGTATGAGATTTTTTGGGTTAAGTTTCCGAAAGAATTTTTCCACTGGATAAAGAGGCTCCAAGAAGCTCCAGAGTTCCAATAATGAGTCAAGAGGATCTGTTCTTGGGACACCAAAAATCTAGCATCACTTCATAGGCTGGATTATCCAGTCACGCGGGTGATTATTTTTGGGTCAGTACCACATTAGAAGGATATATTATTGAATTTTCAGCTAAGAACGACCAATATTTTTCACGAGCCTAGGCAATTTTCAAGAAAGATGCAAGGGGAAGACTGTTGAGAGAAACCCCCCTATGGATTAAGGTTTTCTTGATGAAAGAGGGGATGCTGACTATGTCCCTGAATAAGATGGCATCGTAAACATCATAGGCTGGGGTAGAGTCATGTCTTGAGAGAGGGGAAGGGTTCTTTAACAAATGGGGGGGAAAAAACAAGAAACGAACTCAAGAGATGAGCAAGCCTTGAAGACAGCCACCATAGTTGAGAAGTGGTGGCATGGAAAGATCAAGAAAGTAGCAAGACAGTTTGAGAAATTTAGGAAAGAAGGCGGATCAGGAGAAGTAGAGGAAAGACAAATGGAAGAGTTGCAGAAGATGAGAAGATAGGAAAGAATGGCCAGTCAAAGGTTAAGTGAGAGAGAAGGACAACGAGAAAAAAGTCCCCAGGAGGTTGGACAAGAAGGATAAGGTGTAGACATAGGAGAGGAAGAAGTCAACATGAATCTTGAAGAGGAAAGAGAAGATTCAACCCCGATAATAGGAGAGATTGATAATCTGACCAAAGAGATCGTTCTGGTGGAAGCGAATGAGACCCCCCAGATCAAAGAAAAATGCCCCAAAGCCAGTGGTGCTAGCATCAAATCACCCATACCCCAAGTGTCTTCTATAAAAATGGTAAGTTCGATACTACCTTCTCATGCTAGTTTTGTTCCGGTACAATTAGTTAGTTAGACACAACCAGGAAGTGTAAGTAGAGGGAGGATATTTGGATCCCCTGGTAGATCGCAAGCAAGATAGTTAGGGTTTATATTGATAATAACAACAATATCAACAATGGTTGTCCATGTGGGAGGTTCGATTGCCCGATACCCAAAATTTTAGGGTAAGGGAGATGAAGACATTGAACAACACTGGTTCTTGTGTGAAGAAATCTAGAGATCCAAAGGGAATCCAGATGTGAATAAGTTGGTCGAGTTCCAGACTACCTTGAGAGGTCGTGCTCTCAAGTGGTATATGAAGATCATTGATCCAGGAGTGCCAAGAATGCAAGGTCAAGCGTTCACTCTTGGCCAGGTATAGACAAGGTTCATAGAATATTTCAAACTACCTCAGTCAGAACAACAGGCTCTGTGTGAGTTGTGTGAGATCCAACAATGGGAAGGTGAATCAGCCTAGGATTACAGCCAAAAATTCAAATATTCTATAGGGAGGTTGGCATATCTAATCCACGAAGAACATCAAAGGGAGTGGTACATTCAGGGGTTGTTGCCTATAACTCAAATTTCTCTAATGCAACAGTGCATAGCCACTTTAATAGATGCCTTGGAAAAATCGATGAATATTGAAGCCATGGCGGGATACCCTGGGAGCCTGAGAGTGACCATACCCCTAGAAGATGTGAATCTGGTGCAACTACAAGGGCATATATTGGCACTTACAGAAAATATTCAAGAGCTAACGATACCCAGACCAGGACAACCACAGGTTTGGTGCATTGTGTTATCACTCTGTAAATTTCCTAGAGGTTGAAAAAGAGGAAATACACAAAGGTAACCTTAACCAACCACTTTTAAAGCTGGGATCTAGCCCTTCCAGCTTCAGAGAGGGATCTCTCTATATAATTTAGCTTTGTTTGAATTAAAGTATTAGGCTAGTTAGAGGCGCGAGTTTTGTTTTGTCATAAGGATTTTTAAAGATGGTTGAGACAAATCACACATCCATTGGGCTATGGGGTCTGTACTTAATAAAATTTGAGATGCAACCAGAAATGCTGAAGAATTATTTCACAAGGCGAGATAACAAGCTCACTGGATCTTTAATAATTTAAATGATGGATGGAAGAAAGATTAGGAAAATAACTCCAATTAACAAGCACTT
>JASDQU010100033.1:87656-99057 GCA_032191745.1 Picea mariana | reverse complement strand
CCAACTGTGAGCCGTTGATTGCAGCACTGTGATCTGAACCTTTGAACGGTGAACGAGACATAGGTGAAGGTGGAAAAAATCACATATGGGAAAAACTTAGGATAAGGGTATTTTCATGGGTTTCTTTCGACATTTCTCATTCACACCAACAAGGGGGACATCAAATCACTTGCATTTTGGAATTGGAGTCATAGAGAAACAACTTTATCAGTCTGGCTTCATTTCAGCAAGTGGGGCAAAGCAATTTACCTACATCCTAACCTACTGTCACAAGGAAATTAACCCAGATTAAACAGTTGGGTCAAGATTTTATTCTTTCTACGGGCTACCTGACCAAGATTAGATGGTCTGATCAGATGCATTCACTAATTCTAACCTAGGGGCTATCTGATCAAGATTAGACAGTATGATCAAATGCATTCACTAAGCTAACAGCATTGAAAATTTAAAAGAACTTGGTCATGCTTGAAAGGTATGACCAAATTGTTATTATTGCATGGGGCCTTTGCTTCCATTCTTTTCTGCCCTCTTTTCTCTTTTTTATTTTCTTTTTATTTTCTTTTTCACAAATAATTTGAAGAATGCAATATCATTTGTGAACCAAATCACCAGATGCAGATAATATCCAAGTCATAAGATGATTCCCATAAATTATGGGGTGATAACACATTGGATGTTATACAGAAGGAGATCTGGTGAACGAATGTCCACAGATAAGGGGAACAAGACCTCCTCATAATCTGATGGTACCCGCACTAGGACCCACAGGAGGATTTGCGCAAGTGTCTATGAACTTACCATTCCATAACCCCATCCCGTATCATGCTTTTCCAGGAGGCCAAGCAGCACCAGCAGTTGAGTATCATGAAATCTGTCAAATTCATGGGCATGGGCCAAGACAATGCCTCAATATGTAGAAATATTCAATAGTACCAAATAAAGTACAATGTGATTTCTTCCTATCTACCACGCATATGACCAATCAATGTAGAACATTGGATGTACTTGTAGACAGGTTAGACTGAACAACATTCAGGGTGAATGGAAACCCTCAGGGACTAGGAAGAGGTCGAGGAGGTGGAGCTGGAGGAGACTTCAGAGGAGGAAGAACCAGGGGAAGAGGGCCAAGAAGATGTTATAACTATGATGAGAAAGTTCACATGGCTAGAGACTATCCTCATCCAAGGCAGCCATGGTGCTCTCTTTGCAGAACCAACAGGCATGCAACTGAATATTCCCCATAATTAATTGCAAAATGGGAAGATAGAGTACGAAAACAAGGAACTAACCTCATCAGTTCAGAAATAAAGAGAGTCATTAAGGGAAAACTGCCTAACCTTAATATCGCTACTCGAGGAGGAGCAAAGATGAGCTAATTTTGATACTCTACCTCAGATCTAGAAAGCAACACCTATAAAAGACAGGTACGACCCTCTAAAACAAAATTTGCTCTTCAAAGATGCCATAGAAGTATTTTAGAATATTCCTAGCCTTGAGATGCAAGAGAAACCCCCACAACCTATTGTTTATCCTAAGATGGTGGAAGTCCCTGCTTCACCCCCTACACCTAGAAACCCTGTAGTCATACCAAGACAACCCGAGTAGCCTCAAAATGTAGTTGACCTTTGGTTTCAATTATTCTCTGACATTATGGGGAATGATCAACTAACAGAAAATTTATGCAATGTGCTATATCTAGTTTTAGTAAACGAAGAAACCCTAGAAGCAAGAATAAGGGCTAATATTCTTGAGAAGAGTACTCAGAGAGTGCAATGAAGAAAAGTATGAACTGGAAAAGAATTTAGACTAGTATCCCAGTTAGATGAATTCGATATTAAGGACATCATGTTGGATCTAGCATTCAATGTGAACATTATTCTTAAGAAGACTTGGTTAGCCTTAGGAAAACCTAGGCTGACATATTCCCCAATTTAGTTAAGAATGGAAAACCAATATTTTATCTTCCCCATTGGAAGATTGGAGAAAGTGGTAATAGATGTTGCATAAGTAAAGATAGTGCCTGACTTTGAATTCATTGAGATCATGGGAGATAAGGACCCTTACCCTGCGCTACTTGGCATCGATTGGGCCTATGAAAACTATGCAGTCATCGATTTAAAGAAAGACACCATGACCTTTGAGGTCGATGGAATCAAGGTAGTTCAACCTTTGGATCCATATGTAGGACTGAGGTATACAGAGCCAACAAAAAGTAATATGGAGGGAGAAGACTTGGACCAGTTGTAAACTGTAACCGTAGGAACAAGAGACGATTATATCAATCCTACTGCTGATGGATTAGTAAGTTGGAGAAGAATACAGTCAGCGAATGAAGATTCAGAATAGTCTTTTGACCGTTGGCAACAAGGTTCGCACAAAAGATTCTCAAGAAGATGCGAAAAATTCAGAGTAACCAGATGGGTTGGGACCAAAGTTAGAGAACACCTAGTATACGATGGCACCTCCGAACTAGATAGTTTTCTACTCAGCATGGAGGAAAATGTAGTAGAATATCAAAGAATATCGGTATTATATGTAGCTTTTCAGAACACCCCTGCCAGATAGTGGGCTAATCATAAATCCTTACTCAGAAATTGGGATGAGGTGAAGTAATCTATCAAGTATAGGTTCTAAAATAAGGAGCATTTGGAATCAGAGATGCAAACAGATCTCTAAGTGGCACAATTGTTCAGTGGAGAATCGGATCCTAGAATGCATATTGAACAGTGCGTGACACAGTGGCAAGCTGCAGGAATACCCTCTCACTTTTGGGTTCAGGTATTTCCCCACTCCCTAGGTCCAATCCTGAAATATTGGTTCATACATGAGGAAACCATAAGACAGACCAGCGACTGGCCAACACTGACAACTCATTTTTGCAAGTACTTCTCATTTACAAGTAAGTAACCTGATCTTGAAGTATTCCTACAAAAGATTAAAGAATTTCTTTTTACAAATAATGGTAATCAGAAACCAAACTTAGTGGTATGTGCCAAACATAACCAAGAACTTCAGACTAAACTTCACCTTCCCTCAACTAAGAAACCTATAGAATTCTATCATATTAGCAGAGATTCAGAAAGCCTATATGACTTAGAGGAATTGAGAAACCTAGCCATCAAAGAGACAGAGGGGAGCAGAGAAATCCAAAACACCATACCCATCCAGACTAATAGCTCCTACAATCACCCATTAAAATTGCGCAAAATCAATATAGGGACCACAAAGCAACCCAAGATAGCTATGGTGGGAGACTACTAGGATGAGAAAACCAGTCAAGAAATACAGAGTTTGTTGCGGGAATATGAGGATTTGTTCCCAAAAACTTTTTCAAAGTTAAAGGGAATCAAAGGAGGTATGGGAGAAATGAAAATTGAATTGAAACCAGGATCCAAGCCTGGGGGACATACCATATTAACCCTATATTAAAATAGATGTTTAATAAGGAGATAGATAATATGTTGGAAGTAGAACTCATTTTTGCAGTATAAGAAGCAGAATGGGTCAACCCAATAGTCATTCAAAGAAAGAAAGGCGCAGAGAATATTAGAGTCTATGTAGACTAAAAAATCCTTAACTCTTCCTATCTGCATGACCGTTTATCAACACCCTTTACTGATGAGGTGCTAGAATAGGTTGTGGGGAAGGAAGAATACTCATTTATAGATGTATTTTCAGGGTACCACCAAGTCAGGATTGCCGAAGAGGAAAAAAAGAAGACCACTTTCATAACAGAATGGGGATCTTTCACATACAATGTGATGCCATTTAGTTTAAAGAATGCCCCTACAGTTTTTTCTAGGATTGTAATAGCATATTTTAGAGAGTTCATTCACAAATTTATAGAAGTCTATGTGGATTGTTGGACAATATATATCCTACTCAAAGAACAAGTAGCATTGTTGCGGCTAATGTTTGACAAATGCAGAGAATTGAAAATCTCATTGAATCTCAAAAAGTGCATCTTCTGTGTACCACATGGGAATTTGTTGGGCCACATAGTCTACCAAGAAGGAGTATTGGTAGACCCAACCAAATTTTCCATCATCACGAATATGCCACCACCTACGAGTGCTAAACAGTTGTTCTCCACACTAGGACACATAGGTAACTACCGAAGGTTCATTCAAAGATATGCCAACATTACTGCACCTCTGGAAAACCTACTGAAAACGTCTGAACCATTCCAATGGACTCCAGAATGTGATAAAGAATTTGAGACACTCAAGGAGAATCTCAGCACAGTGTCGATTCTGATATTCCCAAATTGGGAGAATGAATTTCACGTCCATGTAGATGCTTCAGGAATTTCCTTAGGAGCTATCATAACGCAACCTAGATATGGAGCCATGGATCATCCTATCCATTTTGCGAGTCGGAAGTTATCAAAAGAAGAGCGCAACTACACAATGACGGAAAGGGAGGGCTTAGCCATGATTTATGATTTGCAAAAATTTAGACATTATTTGTTAGGTTCTCATTTCAAGTTCTTTACTGATCATTCTTAATTGAAATATCTAGTTAACAAACCTATGTTGGAAGGGATAATTTGTAGATGGTTGTTGTTATTTCAGGAATTTTCCTTTGAAGTTATCATTAAGATAGGGAAATGCAATGTAGGACCTGATCACCTGTCCATATTAGAGTCAGGGGAAAGTGGCGAAGCAATCGACGATCAGATCCCAGATGCAAACTTGTTCCGGGTTGAAGCCATACCAGAGTACCTGGAGGACATAAAATTCTTCTTAAGTACAGGATCCTTCCCAGAAAAACCACATGGTTTTTAGAGCAGAAGATTACTAGCTGATCGTCGGGCAGTTGTATAAACTAGGATTAGATAGGATCCTCAAAAGATGTGTCCTAGATCATGAAAGACAGGATATACTCTAAGAATGTCACAGTGGAGTTGTAGGAGGTCACATAGGAGGAAAGGCCACTGCACAAAAAGTTCTACAAGAGGGAATTTGGTGGGAAACACTCTTCAAGGATGAAAAATAATACGCTAGATCATGTGATGTTTGTCAATGAGTGGGTAAGCCGTCATGACAAGATGAATTACCACTGCAACTAGTTAGAGCTCTACAAGCATTCGAGAAATGGCCAGTTGATTTTATTGGATCAATCAACCCCACAACCAAGAATTCAAAGGCTAGGTACATCATCACCGCAACTGACTACCTTATGCATTGGGCTGAAGCAACAATTGTTCAGGATTGTTTGACCAATACCACTGCCAGGTTCATCTTCGAGAATATTATCACTCGTTTTGGATGTCCTGGGATCCTAACCAACGATCAGGGAGCTCATTTAATTAGCATCACTATATAAATGCTTACATCATAGTTCTTGATCCAAAATCAAAAAAGCAACCCTACCACCCGCAAGCCAATGGAACAGTCGATGCCTTCAACAAGATTCTGGAAAGAGAGTTGACAAAGGTCTTTTGTGAAAATTGAGAGGATTGGGATGATAGAGTCCCAACAATACTATGGGATTATAGGAAAACCACAAAGAAACTCCACATGTACACACTATTCCAGTTAGTTTATGGGAGAGAGGCAATGGTGCCTGCAGAATTCATCACTTCAAGTTTGTATATTACACAAATCACACATATGTCAGAAGAGGAATCCATTGCACAAAGACTTATGGAGTTACAAGAACTTGAGGAGACCACATTTCTAGCAGACTTCCATCAGTCAGTTGAAAAACAAAGACAAAAATCTTGGCATGACAGGAACATTAAGACCAAGGTATTTATGCAAGGAGACAAGGTTCTACTCTATGATAGTCAGTACCAGAAGTATCCTAGCAAGTTGTGCATGCACTGGCTGGGACCATTTATAATTGCGGAGATCTGACCCTCAGGAGCAGTCAGACTCATGCAACTAGATGGTGTGTTGTAGCCAAGATGGGTGAACGAAACTCACCTGAAGCCATATCTATCTCAAAGTTGAGAAAAAGGGATTGTTGATCTAGTCCAAAGGAGCATGTATAATAGTTAGATTTGAGTTTTCTAAAAATTTTGTAAATTCAGTTAATAAATTTGATGTGTGCAAGGTTGCGCCATGATACATAGTTCATTTTTTGTTTAAGTGTTGTTTGATATAGAACTAATGACTCAATAATGCATGATATGAAGCATAAGATAATCCATTAATTATAGTCATTAATATGACGGGGAACTCCTCTGTGGTTGGAGGGAGAAAGAAACTGAATACGATATGAGTCCATCTGCCACACGAACCCAGTCTAGTCACAACCTTTATTTCCATTACAGTACCCTGTCTGAATTCAGTTAAGCCATAAATTCGTGATACACAAATATGCCATTGGATTTCGCATCTGGATACCCACCCGTCAAATGGAAAGGTTTGAAATCGGCTACGTCCCTATCCCACTCACACAAGTAAGTAAATGCATAATTGCCCAATAGGATTTATCTTGTTAAAATGTCTCATTGGACAACTCAAATCCAATTGCATCCATACGGTCATGATGAACAGTGGCTATTTCTAAACTTTCCCTTTAAGCCAAGTATAAGGCCCTGACAACTCACCCAAGAATGCATCATTTCCAAAGAACATAGCCATTTCTAAATTCAGTAGAGCAAACCAACCTATACAATTGTGAAATCCGTAGTCATGATCCTATTCCTAAGCTCGTCACAGATGTGTGAATGCCAAGAGCCATAGCAAGACGAAGTGCCATGTCTAAAGAAGTAGTACCAGACAAGCCCTACGACCCCTGAGTCAAGGTCGTGGATAATCTCAAAGGGAAGGTGGAGCATGTTAAGCCCCTTGATCTTGACCTAATAGATCCAATTTTGTTCCCTCAAGTGAACACAGATGTATTTTTGGAGATGACTCAAAATGGATTAGGAGGCATGCAATTCGTGCCAAAACCAGAATTTGTAAACTTATTCAATTCCATCATCATGAACCTCAGAGACCTACTAGTATTTGGTACCACTGGTGAGGTTGCGCGGTGCACTAAATTTATTATAAGTAGGGTACACGACAGAAGTCTCTGTTTGGATAAGAGATATCCAATCCATGCTAAAGACATCCATCAACTTACTGGATTGTCCTTTGAAGGAGAAGATGTGTAGAAAGGATTCTAGGGTCCTGGTAAGCACGGAAAAAAAATAGGAGAGCTCAGTCTGTATGAAAATTTTAACACAAAGAGGGGGTGATGCACAATAGTAGTCGACCCCATACTAATAGAGACAGTCCGGACTAGATGTTACATCATAGCCAACAAGGTTATGATATCATACTACAAGGGCGAATGCATGCTAGATGCATTATCAATAGCATACTTTTGCGCCAACGACGTTGTGTTCAATTGGTGTAGTTACCTACTAGAGGAAGTACTAGTGGCATGCGAGGAAGCGTAGGAGAAGGGAGTAACCTTCACTTATGGATATTTGTTGGTGGCATTCACAATATTCAAATGGAAGCCACTTATCGAAAGGCTAATGGCACTACCAGATAAGGGGTGCATGGAAAATATGTTCGAGCAATGGTAATTAAGGCCAGATTCAGAGAATGCAGCCTTCAACACCGCAGCATTTGATAAGTAGTACAATGGCCTGATAGACACAAAACAGAGGTTGTGTATTCTGCAGGAGCTCCTCAACTGTAATACGATAAATATTTCATTCAGCATGAACCGACACCATACATTTGTCTAGATGAGGAGGCCTTCGACAAGGAAGTGATGTCGTGGCCAAGAGTCAAACGCAGCCTGCACAATTCGGTGATGCATTATATTCTGCCTACAGAGATGCTGAAGAAGACAGACAAAGAAGCAGGAGCAGGACCGAGCTCAGGCCCAGAGCCACAGAAGCCAAAAGCTCCAGCACAATCAGACTCTGAGGAGGAAGACGAGATGCAACCATTAGAGCGAAAGAAAAGACCAACCCTCCATTTGCTACCATCTAGGGATGATTTTAAGGATGGAAATTTATTTTAAAATGTAGAAACCTTAGCGAATCTTACTAATCCTTCATGTGCCAACTATAAATGATTGGCGATATTTTTGTAAAAATAATCAAATTTCTAAGGATTTTATACAGTTTTTATAAAATTTTGGTGATTTTTAAGGTAAAATCATTTTATCCAATAGAATTTGGGTGAATCATTTTTAAAATAGAAAATATCATTTTTGGAAAAACCATGGAAAATTAGCCCATGAGAGAAATTTAGCCCCTAAAATCATGCCTGCTGCCATCCAATGCCATGCTGTCAGGTGAGGACATTAACCAGATCCTGAGTGTTTTTTTCATTACCAAACCATTGGTAAACCTTTGAACCCCCAAACCCTTGCATCATTCGTCCCTCACACCTGCTCAATGGTCAAATAAAGTCCCATCATCCAAATTTAAGATGAACCGAAGCCTGAAGCATTTCCATTCACAATCATCATTGAGCACCATTCGTCATCATCTCAACCCCAATCGCCAACTCCTGAAACTACCAGTCCACCACATACCAAAGACCTAGAGTCGATGCAGCTTGATCAGCGAGAGAAAACAGGGGGAGAACCCCCAGGGATAACCCAAGAGTTGTCTAAGCTGAGACCAGAAGTTTTTGGTCCAAACCCCAAAGTACCAAACGAGAGCATGAAGCTGACTGGTCCAAACCTAGATATTGATGAACAACAGACTGAACCTTCAGTGCAATAAAAAGACACCCAAACTATGAAAGAGCCGTAATCTCAAAGAAACTAGCAAATCACCTCACCGGCCAAGGGTGAGGGTGCCTAAGAAAGCACAATGCATGAAGCAGACACAAAAAAAGAGCAAGAGATACCAGAGGCTCAGAAGGAACTAGAATCAACACTCGGGCAGAGCATGACATCTGAGCGTGAACAAATGGAGAGGGTTCTCCAGAACCCTCAACAATGTGCAGAACTGATGAAACTATGCAAAAATGATGCAACTATGCATAGCCATAATAGAGGTTATGACACTCCTACCCTCAGTTCTAAGGTTGAGGATCATGCCAGGACCATCAATAGAGGAGGAGGTAGAGACCCGCTCAGAGCATCAACGGAAAATGGACTACCACTGTAGACACGAGCACCCGGAGATGCATCCCCTTCATCCACTGGCCTAGTACAGTGGCCAGTGACACACTTATTTGGACTGATTAGAGCATCAACTGATCAATTAGAGAAAAGGCTCTAGGAGGCCGAGAGGTCTTTGAAGGTTGCAAGGAAGGAAGAGCTCGTCACACAAACATGCAGGACACAGGAAGCGCACGACAAAATCTAGGTTCAGTGAAAACTAGAAAGAGTGCAGGAAAGATTTGTCGAAGCCTGGACAGAGATTCAAAAGGATGCCTAAACTACCTGAAGCCAGTGATGCAGGTGAGCTAGAGAACCTGATTGATTTGTTACAAGAAGCATGGACACAACTCACCACTCATGCTAAGCATCTAGAAGCATAGTTACGACAGACTCAGCAAGAAGCATAGCAACAACCTTAGAAGCTGGAAGATTAGATGCAGAAGATAGTACTACAAGGAAATGATGCTCGAGTAGCACTACACAAGCACACAGCAGAATTGACATATATTTTTAGAGAAGTCAGCGATTGGATGGGCATCATCACTCGACGCAACCAAGTCTTTGAGGAGGTGTGCAAAAATATCTAGGTGTTGAATGAATAAGTTATGGCCACGATGGATCCGATGGAGAAACAATAGAAGTTCGACCAAATCCAACAAGAAGACAATGAACTCAACGTCCTCTTTGAGCCACAGTCCATAGCGAAGAAAGAGTTGTGCGACTTCTGACCTGTCATTCAGGCAGTGTACATACAAATGCATCAATTTGATGCAACAGGAGATTCTGAGTGGAAATTTTTGGTCAAGTCCAAGCCAAAGGAGTGTAGTAAAGAGAAGACCAAACAGTTTGTTGCAGAGTCATCACTCCTCGCCAAGAAGTGGTAGGACAAAACTGTAAAATTTCAAGGAGTGAAGGATTGAGACTTAGAATTGGTGCTAGAGTTAGGCCCTTTGAGTGAAGAGGCAAAAGAAGAGAAATCACAAGAAAAAGAGAAGAAGGAGGAAGGAAAGAAGGACAAGGGAAAACAACAAATGCTCCTAGAATATGCGAAAAAACCAAGCACTTGACTCGAGGGCAAGTCAAGGGTTTTGGTTGGAGCCTATTGGGCCCTTCATTTTTGGGATAAGGAATCACTCAATTTTTGACTAAACACGAGACCTTCTTTCGACGTATCTTCCAAATGCACCTCCAAATCTTGGGTACAAAAGCTAGACACATACTACAAGCTCAACCAGATGACCGAGACATAGGTCATTATTTTCGCTACCTTACACTTGGAGGGTGAGGCACACGAGTGGTGGAATCATGGATTAGTTACATTGGGTCACAATCGCATCACCTCTTATAGGAAATTCACGGATAGACTCATGGAAAGGTTTGACAGGATGGATCCTGAGAACCACTTCAAGGATCTAGCCTAGTTGAGACAAACTGGCATAGCAAAGGCGTTCATCACGGAGTTTCAGTGAGTAGCCATGGTAGTGATAGATATATCAGAGCTTGGTTTGATCATGTTATTCACAGAGGGAATCATGGAGCCTTTGAGAGGATGGGTGAAGTCATACATGCCTCACACCTTGCAGGATGCCATCCTACACTGTCGATATTTGGCAGACTCAGTGCCAAAGAATAAGCCCTTTTCCAAACCTTTCATACCCCAGAAGGATCGAGACAAGAATCCATTCTAGAGAGAATGGAAGGGAAAAGAGAAGCTAGATGATGAGATGATGCAAGTGCTTTTGAGGAAAAATATTTCCTTCAATTCCAGAGACCCTTGGATCCCAGGCCATAGGTGCATGGGCAAGGGAGAGATTCATTATATTAAGGTGGAAGCAGATAGTGTGGACAGTGAGGAGGAAGAGTAGGATAATGGATCCACTAGCTCAGAGGAGGATTCAACACAGGCAGAGGAGAAACCTCCCTGTATACCACTGAAACCAGTAGGAGCCCACCCTTTAGTAGTCCCATAGCCACCTGAGTAGGCTAACAGATGGAAACCAACAAAGGGAGGAGTCATAGTGACCCTTTCTTGTTTTCCCAGGTATGATACCCTTCGGATCAGAGGGACTATTCAGGAACAATGGGAAATCGCCCTAATAGATAGTGGGGCCACCCACAACTTCATTGACGCTTCATTGGCATCCAGACGGGCACTTCAGATAAAGGATTTTGAGGGGTTTGATTTTGCAGTAGCAGATGGCCACACAATTGAGTGTCTAGACAGAGTTCTAGACTTGGAGATAAAGTTAGGAAACAAGATAGTGAGAGACAAATTTTATGTGGTTGACCCATCTGACACAGATGTGGTGTTGGGAATCCAGTGGAT
>JASDQU010100033.1:57369-87606 GCA_032191745.1 Picea mariana | reverse complement strand
AGATGATTCCCATAAATTATGGGGTGATAACAGATTGTAAGGAGATTGAAAAGCTAAGTGTAAGTTGTTGTAGTTTTGTGCTGAAGTGAAAGGAAGAAGGATCTAGTGAGCTGCACAGATCTTCTGTACCGTGTGAAGTAAGGGTCACTGAAGCTCTGTGCTGTAACCGCTTGACCGAGATAATATAAAGAAGAAGACTTTGTGGATGTAGCCCTAGGGTGGGGGTGAACCATGGTAACTGTGTGTATTGTTCTCTATGCTTCGACCTAATGTGTTTATCTCCTTCTTGGCTAAGTGCTTGTTGTGATTAAATAGATCTAGTTATGCTTTGTGCTTATGATATATGAATGGATGTTATATCTAATATATAAGATGCTTAGTGCTTGATCTGCTGAATCTAATCCATATTTCTGTGGCTAAGTACTAAATCATCTTTAGTCTAAGTATTCACTGCGATGCTCTATGCTATCTATGAAGTACCGTAAGGGTTAAATATTGATGAATGATCTATGATAAGTGCCTTGTAAAAGATATAATCACAGATCGGTGTCCCATCTAAGGTTGCAGACATCTAAGTCCTGCAACCACCCATGCCTCTACCTCAGGTGAGAATTCATCTGCTTCGCAGGTGTTACCGAAAGGGCCGGTAGTTAGGGTTTTGTTGGTGCGCTCTTGAGCATTGAACCTTGGGTCTGCCCCTGTGCCAACAAATGGTTCCGTTGCCGGGACCTGAAACTATGATTGCTGGGAACTAAAGAAGAAAAATCTTTGTGCGAAATAAGCTCTGTGCATAGATCTGTTGCCCTAGTGCGCAGTATTCTACTTGACCTACGAAGCTTTGTGCCGAGAAATAAAGGTTAGATCCGAAGGAAAGAGGTCAGATCTACAAGAACAAGGTTGATACTGAAGAAAATAAGTGAGATCTGAACACTTTATTCTCTAAGAACGGTAAAAGTAGAAATTTCTGCAGAAAAGAGGTAATATCTATAAGCTCTAGCCTCTAGTAAAGGTAAGAATAGTTCACATTTTAGATCTGAAATCTTTGTGCTCTATATAGGTAAGATAAGTGGAAATTTTTGTTTTTGAAGCATGAATTTAGGTATGCTTGATAAATTTTTTCCTAGCCTGAAAACTAGAGCATTGTTAGATAAAAGAAAGTTTGATATGAATAGGTCTGATAGGAATAGTGAAAGATATATTATACCTATGCATAGAAAGAATTTTTGGACTAACCAATGGATGGAGGATCCTAGAAAGAAATTTTTGCAGGCTAGCCATCATGATCCTAGCGCGTAGTACAAGAAGAGTTGGGGATCATGGATGATAAAGAGAGGATTAACTCTTTGTTACAATTGTAGAAGACCAGGACAACTTGCTAAGGAATTCCCTAGGAGAAACCCTAGCTGCCTCTGTTGTAAAGCTATGGACCATGAAGTATTGGATTGCCATAGAATGATTGATAGACTTGAAAAACTGAATATGGAACACACAAACTCTGAAGGAGATAAAGAGACTAAAATTATGGAAGAACCCCAGAAAGAATCAGAGATCATGTTACTAAAAATAAAAGAAACCCTAGATGATCATAAGGATGTCATCTTGTCAGAGATCTTGAAAGAAAAGGAGAAAATTGAAGTAAGAATAAGATACTTCGACATTGACTGTGCTTTGGATGAAGGAACACTGATGAAAATTATGACAGAAAGCACTTGGGAAACCCTAGGAAGGCCTACTCTGGTCCCTTCACTAGGAACCATCGGATTATTTAAAGGCAAAATAGTAACCCTATGTGGCAGAATTACCCAGATAGCTATGATTACCCATGGAACTTCGACAGAGGAAGAATTCGAAGTCATTAGATTTACTGAGGACCGTGCCCCATTTCCATATTTGTTAGGAAAGACCTGGATTAAAAAAGACTAGATCCAGAGGAAAGAAGAAAAGGAAGCCCTAGAACAGAAGAAGCAAGAACTCATGGAATTTATGACTAGAAGGATCACCTACTTGATGGAGGAACAAGAGAATAGATCTCAACTGTTAAACACTAGGGAACTGGATGTCAAATCTATAAGAGTGTTAGAGGAACCACAGAAGACTGAAATACCTAATCCATATGAGGAAGGAGTATTACCCTTGGATCTGAAGAAAGAACCTAAGCAACACGAAGTAACTATGTCGAGAGAAGATAAGACTCAGAATGGAAAAATGATGACCGAGACTAAGCTCACTGGGAAAAAGGCTAGGAAACTAAGTAAGAAGAGGGCCAAAATCAGAAAGTTATAGAAGACTCTAGAGGAAACTTCATAGAAGGAAAAATCACAAGAATTGAGCTTCGTTGAGATATTAGAACAATGACATCTGGCACTTTGCCATGGTGCGACAATATAGCCATTGGACCGATATACCCGTTTGACTTCTACCTTGAATGGGTCCAAAAGAAATTATGGGTTCCCACTAGACCATTGGACAACACCAAAATGGATAAAACAGAGTTAATGAAGGCCCCATATCCATTGCAAGAAGATCGTTGCTAATTTTCCCTACTTAGTCCATCATGCCACGCACTGAGAATACTTTTTTCTAAGTGAGAATTTGAGCTCAAAACTTGAGATTACTTCAGCCTGTGATCATTGCCTTGTTCCCATACTGTTCATCGTAGTCTTTGAATTCATTTTCACACCTGAGCTAGTGGACCTGAGCTTGTATGTCGGACGAACTCAGCGCTGTTGAGAAAGTAGTTGAAGAAGTTTTGATTGACCTAATGGCTGAGAGAGTCATGTCAGAGAGAAGGATGTCTGCAGGTGTGCAAGCATCATCGATAGGAGGAGTCCAATCTTCTCCCTCCACTGCTCATGGAGCAGGACCTTCCAGAACCACGACCGAGACAAGAACAAAGAACATAGATGATATTGCAAATGCCAAGCTGATCCCACACATTCTGTCAGTTTACATACCACCTTTGAGTGGAAATATTAACCATGACAATGTACTTAGAGACTTTGAGTACACCTTGATCACCGCATATCTTCCGAAAGGGGTGCGCACAGTACGTGATGACCAGGATAAGCTTGTAGCACTGAAATTTAATGATTTTAACCTTAGAGATCGCAAAACCTACAACATGTTAGCTCCACATAAATACTTAACCAAGACCAAAGGCATAAATCCTAAGATTGTTCTGCATTCCTAGACCCAGAACCTCGTGCAGTCCACACTGCTCAATGTAATGAAGATCCCTCACTTCGACAGACACCAGGAAGTCAACGCATGTGTTAGGTTGCTACTATCTTGCTACCACAGTGGATACATATGGTTGGACCACCACATAACTATGGATCTGACTTTGATCAATCGGATCATAGGACTTAGCATGCAAGGCCCTGACCCACATGAATTTTACCCAGGCAAGACCTTAGACCGAGCACTAGCACAGTGGATAAAGGAAACTTATGGCGATGTAGAGAAGGGTACATGAGGCTACAAGGTAGCCTCTATCCAGAGTGGCGCAGTGTGCCTTACATGTCAGCTGATCATGGGTAAGTTAGTTCGTAAGAATAGACCAACACAAGTGACTGGCTTCATAGTTGACCTCACAGGGAAGTGCACCGAGGGACTACAGATGAATTGAGCACAATATCTTGTAAACCAGTTAGAGCTGGATTGCAGATGAGTGCAAGACCAAGGGTATGAGTTCCACTTTAGTTGGTTTCTCATACTCATTGCTTTCATCGCTTGGGAATTGCCAGATGGAGCCACTTTTCCAGAGATTTAACCTTTCGAACCACTAGCCGCGAAGTTCTATATGATGTGGTACTCTAGCGACATGAACAAGCAGTGGTAGTCCAATGCTGTCTTCCACACCTACTTCAACAAACTGAAGAATGCAATTCATTCTACACCGTGAATCACCCCAAACGTACTTCATAGGTTTAGAACTTTGATGAAATTTAGTGTGGACCATCACTTCATCTATATTACAATGTGTGGTGATGAACATAAACAACAACTCCAATCCTACTACAAGCTGATAGAACATGACTTGGAGGAGATTACCAAGGAATGGTCGACGGAACTCCTTGTTGCAGTGGACCTCATAGACATGTCTGATGAGGAAATCCCTAAAGCTATGCCGGATACACCCAGGCCAAGTAGGACTAAGAAGGATGACAAAGTTCAATATGTCCCTAGCATGTCCACAAAGACTACTTCGATCTCACCTGTGCAGGGAGGTGATGGTGACGAACTAGGTGGTATAGAAGTTGAACAAAATAGAGGTGAGGTTACTCCACCTAGAGAGGAGGAGAATCCCTCTATGAAAAGGAATATGATACCACCAAAACCCTCCTCCCGAAAGAAATCTAAGTCCACCCAGACCATGCTAAAAAATACCCTTACCCCAGATGACTTCGACTTCTTAATTGCCATGCTGAATGATGTTTCACTAGAGCTCACAGAAAAGCAAGAAGCGAAGAAGGAGGATCTATTCAACTGAATCAAGGGTGAACTCAAAGAAGTGTAGCAGGAACTCCAGTATAGCCAAGTAGTTTCTACAATGCCCTTGATAAGCGAAACATCAGGAATAGGTGATGAACCCACTCAATGACATGAGATCGTTGATCAAGTCGAAGCTCGCCTTCAATGAGCTCAAGAAGACACAACACAAGCCACCCAGGCTTTGATGCAAGCACATAAAGCACTTCTAGAACAACAAAATGAGGCAGAACAGGAAAAGATTTCCCTGAAAGAGAAGTGGGATGAGGAAAAAACACAATTGCTAGCAGAACAACTTGAAGTATAGGAAAGGGTTCATAAAGCACTACACTCTGTGACGGTCATAGAAGTGAAGATGGAAGACCATCTCCCACAGCAGGTGACACAAATAGAATAAGTAATCCATCAACTCCAATAGTGCATCACGGATCTAGAGCTCTGCAATGTGCCTGAGACCCCCCAAGAAATAAGATATCTGAGAGAGGCCACTGCTCGAAGCGCAGTTGGTCAATTGATTTTTTTTGTCTTGGAATGCAAGCAGCTGAGCGCTAGAAGCACCCATACTTATGAAACCCTCACAGAGAATCCAGAATTGCAGACATTGGAGGCACAAATTGAAGAAGCAAAGAAGCATGAAGACACTCTACAGGCACAAATAAAGACTTTGACCCCAGTCGAAAGAATGAAGAGGTTCGTAGAACAACACACATCCCAACAATAGGTACATACGTTGCAAAGTAAAGTGATGGAAGTCTCCTAATGACTTCAACCAATCCATGAAAAGGCATGCCAACAGTTCACTGAACTTGAAAGCCAGGGAGTTGAACTTGAACAGGTGGTCATCACTACAGAAAAACGCCTGTTGGAAGGACCACTCAACAACATAGTAATCCAAGAATTTACTAAGCAAGAGGCTGTCACACTGCAGTAGGTCGAAGTAGCTCGAGCCAAGATCGAGGCATTCGAGGTGGAATTGATCAAACCTGAGTGACTCAGGATGAGTCATAGGTGAGTGTTGGGGGCCTGTTGGCCCTTGACCAAGTTTTGAATAATACTTGGTCATATTTGACCATTTTGGGACTGCGACAACTTGCCAAAGATGGAGCGCAATGTAGAGCGGAAATTAGGGAAGCAAGACCTAATTTTGGGTCCCTTTTTGGGTTTTGGGTTGATGTAAAGGGAAAGGGATGTCGGCCCATGGGTTTACCCATGGTTAGGCCCATTTTGCAATCTATAAATAGATACTTAGGCAATGTAAGTAGAGAGTAGTAGTACATCTATGTGATGTATAGCTAAAGGCTTAGTGCTAGTAGATGGATCTATGTGATCGGATGTATATTGCAAGTGATCTGTGCATGATTGTAAGGAGATTGAAAAGCTAAGTGCAAGTTGTTGTAGTTTTGTGCTGAAGTGTAAGGAAGAAGGATCTAGCGAGCTATGCAGATCTTCTTTCCCATGCGAAGTAAGGGTCACTAAAGCTCTATTCTATAACCGCTTGACCGAGATAATATAAAGAAGAATACTTTGTGGACATAGCCCCAGGGTGGGGGTGAACCACGGTAACTATGTGTATTGTGCTTTGTGCTTCGACCTAATGTGTTTATCTCCTTCTTGGCTAAGTGCTTACTGTGATTAAATAGATCTAGTTATGCTCTGTGCTTATGATATATGAATGGATGTTAGATCTGATATATAATATGCTTAGTGCTTGATCTACTGAATCTAATCCATATTTCTGTGGCTAATTACTGAATCATCTTTAGTATAAGTATTCACTGCGATGCTCTGTGCTATCTGCAAAGTACCGTAAGGGTTAAATATTGATGAATGATCTATGTTAAGTGCCTTGTAAAAGATATAATCACAGACCAATGTCCCAACAAAGGTTGCAGACATCTGAGTCTTTCAACCACCCCTGCCTCTACCTCGGGTGAGACTTCATTTGCTTCATAGGTGTTGCCAAAAGGGCCGACAGTTAGGGTTTTGTTGGTGCGCTCTTGAGCGTTGAACTCTGGGTTTTCCCTTGTGTCAACAGTTGGTGACCTTTTCCTTTATGTTGGTGACCTTATCCTTACTGGTAGTGACTCAAAAATTTTAAACCATGTGAAAACCAGACTTAAGAAGAAATTTTAAATGACAGACTTAGGTTTTTTGCACTATTTCCTTGGCCTCCAAGTTTTGCAAACCAATGAAGGAATTTTTCTTTCCTAGTCTAAGGATGCTTGTGACATTCTTCGTCTTTTTCACATGGATGATTGTAAACCATCCCCTTCTCCCGTTGAGTATGGAGTCAACATTACTACCACTTGTACTTCTCCCGAAGTTGATGCCACCCTGTACCGTCAGTTATTTGGTATCCTCTTATACCTGACTCATAGTCATCCTGATATTTCCTTTTATGTTGGTATTGTTTCCTAGTAAATGAAAACACCCTATGAAATCCATTGGAAAGCAACTAAAAGGATACTTCACTATTTTTGTGGTACAGTTCAGTTCGGGATACATTATAGTTCAGGAGGGAATCCTTTATAGGTTGGTTTCACTCATTCAGATTGGGCCGACAACCCTAATGATCAGAAGTATACTACAAGTTATGTTTTCAGCCTTGGTTTAGGACCTTTCACTTGGGTTTGTAAGAAACAATAGGCTATTGCACTTTCTTGAACATAAGAAGAGTACCAAGCATTGGTAAATGCAAGTCAGGAAGCCTTGTGTCTTCAATAGATCCTTTCAGAGTTTGGATTCTAGTAGAAGCATCTGACTAGCCTTTGATGGGACAATCAGAGTGCCATCAAGCTCTTCAAAGACCCAATTCAACATTAGCATAGTAAGCACATCGAGCTACACATGCACTTCATCAGAAATATCATTCACGATCAAGTTATTGAAGTTCTCTTTTTCCCTATAAAAGATCAAGTTGTAGACATTTTCACAAAGTCTCTTACAGAAGCAAAGTTTTCCAAAATTCGATCTATGTTAGGAGTTCAGGAAGTTGTCATTAAAGGGAGATAGGCTCTAATTCCTCCTTCCTTCTCCTATTGTGTCACTATTGTAAATCCTTCAATTCTATCCCAAGTTGTTATTAAGGGGGGATGTTAGGATATTTAGACACTGTTGGCACAGGGGCAGACCTAGGGTTCAATGCTTCAACAACGCAACAACAAAACCCTAACTACCGACCCTTTCGGTAACACCTGTGAAGTAGGTGAAGTCTCACCCGAGGTAGAGGAAGGGGGGGTTACATGACTCAAGTGTCTGCAACCAATGCTGGGACACAGATATGTGATTATAACACTTCACATAGTACCTAGGAATAACACACATTAATTCATTAGCTTTACTCACATCGGAAATCAAACCCTAAGTACATATCAGCGCAATACCAATGATAAAATATACATCGCACTTAGCACCAGAAGTTATATCTAACACATTCAACATATGAAAAGTATTAAACATTCATAGATAT
This sequence comes from Picea mariana, assembly GCA_032191745.1. NCBI lineage: Eukaryota > Viridiplantae > Streptophyta > Pinopsida > Pinales > Pinaceae > Picea > Picea mariana. The sequence continues at coordinate 79,646 of JASDQU010100033.1, read as the reverse complement.
ATCTATCATTCATAACATTCCTTGCACTAAGAATATTAAAAGTATAACATTATAGAACAAAGAAAACCATAAACATAATATTTATGTGGTTCACCCTAGTGTGGGGCTACGTCTACCAACCGCTTCTTCTTCTTTATTAGGCTTCAATCTCTTACATTCCTATTCTCCTGTGCACTAAGCCACAGAGCCAAGCTTCGCACCAGATAGGTGATCTACATGCAGATGAGATCCACCTTCCCGAAATCAAGTCAAGGAAAAAATCCAAATCCTCTATGAGGCACAAAGCCTCACATACATGTTTTGTTTGCACAAAGCAACTCAAAACCACTTGCCTCTTGCACTTAGCTACAAACTACTTCTTGCACTTAACTACATGCTACTTCACTACTTCTACCTTACAATGTTTACTTATTTATACTTTTACAAAAAGGCCTATTCATGGGTAAACCCATGGGCTGACATCCTGTTAGCATCGAAAGTCACTCCTAGATTTCTTGCAGGAGCAGAGCCCGACACCCATTAGTTATATGTCATGATTGTTTTATAAAGAGATGATCAAATGGAGATAAAGGCTCGAGGAGATATCACCCTTACTCAGGGACTGGGTCTAGCATGTATGGGACAAAGGAGGTCTTGATCTAACTTGATCCAGTGGGTTGATTAAAAGATGAGCAAGTGGAAGACTTGGTGAGGAAGGTGAACAAACAGCTTTGGGCAACAGGCTTTCATCGGTTTGCAGAAGAAAGACTCTAAATACAAGATCCTCTTGGTTCAGGGTCTTAAGAAGCTGAAAGGGGACTTGACTGGATCCTCCAATTCCAGGTCACTCAGCGCTGGGAAAATCACAAGAACTGATTAGAAAGAACGTAACTGCTACAGTGATCCTATCCAACACCATCCTATAACAGCTACAACTCGACTGGACCCTCCAATTCTGAGATTTTCTAACACAGTACACGAAGATGTAAAATAAATTGACATTCACAAGGAAAGAAGTCTCAGAAGTCTATACATAACCAGAGTATCAGTGCTGCGTTAAATCTTTACAACTGGGTGCTCTGATCAACCATCGATAGATACAAAAATGGTGAAAATGCCTTCATATACTCAAAACAACAACAACAACAAAATCGAGACGTTGCATTAAAAGCTTTGCATCTGCATGGCTTCTGACAATCTGCACCTGCAATCTTTGACTAATCGTGCACCTATGGCGGATGTGATCAAACTCCTGACAGATCCGTGGATGAATCGACGTGTTTTAATTCGGTGCTGGACTTTCCCATTATGGAGGAGGTGATGTCTAACCACCACCAACTACCTCAATAACTGCTTCGTTGGGATTGAGAACGACCCGACCAACTCGGCACTTTTGAGACGTGGAAGGTCCCTTGCGTTGCCACCTAGATTGGTTGATCCGCCTGATGAATATGCACGGGGGCCAGCATGAAGGATGGGGTGCATGATGGGAGTGGTGGCGCCAAAACCGTGAGGGTGAGATAAGGAGTGATGAGGGGTGAGAGAGGTTACAGGGGAGACACATGGCAGAAGGAAATAGGTGGAGGAGGCAGGAGATGAGACGTAATGGGCACATTTTAGTGGGAGACTGACGTGGAGGGGAGCGGGACACATGGTAGGTGGTGAGTGGATGATGAGATGGGGAAGGGACCACCTGGACTAAAGAGTGGAGAAGGACAGATGACACATGGAAACAGGGGAAAAGGTGGCTCCGGAGGATGGCATAACAGGAGGGAGGGCCCACGTTGGTTAAGAACAGAGCAGCTGAGAAGGATGGGATCGCGCGAGCGCCGTTGATCCAGGTGCTTAGATCTCGGCCGTTGGGAAGCTGCGCGCCCGATTCCGGACCCCCCCCCCCTCTGCTTAAAGGTAGAAAGGCAAGGGGGGTCCAGAATTGCCTTGAGCGTCATTGATCCGAGCACTTTGATCTCGACCGTTGATGAGGTGCACCCCCGATTCCGGACCCCCCCCTTTCACTTAAAGGTAGGAAGGAAGGGGGGCTCTAGAATCCGATGCACGCCATTGATCTGGGCACGTGAAATCCTGCCATCCAAAATTGATTTCCAATTAAACATGGGCGCATTTGCGTCTCGAACTTAGGACAAGTGGATTTTTTACTCATTCCTTCGTATTTTACCCCCCTTACCAGAAATATCACTAACATTTGGCTCCATGGGGGATAGAGTCGTCCCTGTGATGCTCTAATAACACTTTTACAAATTCAGTGCCTTGTTGTTGAGCTAAGGAGTCATTTATTAAGCTGAAAACAAAACATTATTTACAAAAACAAAAGAGCCGACTGTGGCTCACAAAAAACATTTTTTCCAGAAATGCCCATTCACTGGGCCACTAAAAACTTCTTCGCCTTCCAGATCCTGTAACCTGTAAGTGTTGTTCGAAAACACCTTGAGGATATTGAAAGGCCCAAACCAGAGGGCATCAAACTTGTTGTGCTTGCCCCTCTCCTGCTTAGGTGCATCCCATTTGAGCACCAGATCACCCTGCTCGAATTCTTTCTTTCTGCCCCTCTTGTCAAAAGCCTGCTTGATCTTCTGCTGATGGTTGTAGGCCCTGTTCACGACCTGTTCTTAGATCTGCTGCACTTCCACCATCTAATGAATCCTTCTGACCATATTGTCAGGCTATCCTTCAAGGTCCTGGAGGAATTTTTCCACAGATAAGGCGAGTTGAGTAGGGAAAACGACCTCTGTTCTGTAAACAAGTTGGAAAGGTGAGATACCCAGGGACTTCTTGGGTGTCACCCGATCAACCCATAGAGAAAATTTGAGCTTGGAATCCTAGGCCCTTTTATTATCTTCTAGCAGCTTCTTGATGAGCTTGATCAGACTTTTATTGGAAGACTCTGCCAGTCCATTTCCCTGAGGATAATAGGGAGTAGAGTGAATTAGCGAAATATCAAACTATTCACAGAACTTGACTAGAGGCTCAGACCTGAAGGGGGTGGCGTTATTAGTGACAATTCTGCTAGGGCAACCAAATCTAGCTATGATATCCTCCAGGAGGCTGATAATTACTTTGTGGGAAGTGCTTATGGTGGGAACAACCTCTATCCACTTGGTGAAATAATATGTCGCAGTGAGGATCCATTTGTGTTGGCCACTTGAGGGAGGATGAATCTCCCCAATGAAGTCCAATCCCCACTGCTGAAAGGGTGCTGAAAACACTATAGGCTTTAATGGCAAAGGTTTGAGCTGCTGCTTACCTGAGAACTTCTGGCATTTGATGCAAGCCCTGATTTCTCTGCAGACATTAGGGAATAAAGTGGGCCAGTAATACCCAGCTCGGAGGATCTTATGGGCTGTGGTCTTCCAAAAATGATGACCTCCGCAGAGACTGCTATGGAAATCAAACATAACCTTCTGGGCCTCTTGTGGATCCAGACACCTTAAAAATACCCCTAGGGGGTCCTTCCAATACAAGGCTTGGTCAATGAGGCAATATCTGACTGCTTTAAGATTTAAAGCTCTAGCCTTACTTTTTCCCAATCCATCAGGGGGCTTTAATTCTTGCAGAAAATACAAGATATCCTTGTACCAGTCGCAAGATGCTAGTGATAAGGCACCCTGAAAATGCTTGTTGGATGACTCATCTTGCTCATTGATGAAGTTAATCCCCAAGGCTTTGCAATTGGATTTAGCTAGCAACTTGGCTAAACCCTGTCCCTTTATCAACTTGGTGGGCTTAATTTCTAGATCAAACTCTAGAATCTTGGCAATCCACTTACCACTTTTCCCATCCATGTCGGGCTGTATAAGAATGTCCTTCATAGAGGCTGAAGGAACATATGCAATGATCTTTGAGTGCAAGACATAGACTCTGAAAGATTTGAGAGCTTTCACCAGGGCATAGGCCTTCTTTTCCATGGCCTCGTACCAAAGTTATGCATCTCTCAATGCCTTGTTGTGGAAGGCAATAGGTTGCTCTCGCCCCTGCTCATTTTTCTGCAACAAGACTGCTGCTACTGTATCACAGGAAGAAAAATAAAAAATCAGGAAATCTTTAGAATAATTAGGACTGATTAGCACAGGTGCCTCAGTCAATGTATTCTTTATTTGGACAAAATATTCCCTGGGTTCAGCGGTCCATTTTACTTCATTTCCCTTCCTGAGCATGGATGTGATGTTCTTCACCAACTCAGCAAAATTTGAGACGAATCTCCTCAGAAAATTTATCTTCCCCAAAAAGGCCTGAACTTCCTTCTTAGATCTGGGGAGTGACAAGGTCTAAAGCACTTCTACCCTGCTAGGGTCAATCCTTACTCCCTCTGCCGACACTATATGGCCTAATAGCTTCCCTTCCTTCATAGTGAACAAAGATTTCTTGGGGTTTAAAGATAGGCCAAACCTTCGACACTTCAGGAAAACCCTCTTCAAATGGCAACAGTGCTCCTTGTTTGTCCTGGAGAAAACCGTGATGTCATCTTTATAGATTACCATGAACTGATCCTTCTCCCCAATGAAGGCTATGTCCATGGCTCACTGAAATGTTGCTCCTGCATTCATCAGTCTGAACAACATTTTGGAATACATGAATGTGCCCCAAGGAGTGGTGAAGGCCGTTTTTTCCCTGTCCTCAGGCATTACTGATATCTGATTGTAACCAGAGAAGCCATCAATTATGGATATTCTAGATTCACCAGTGACCTTCTGCAATATGTTCTCCATGTTGGGTAGGGGATAATTGTCTTTCCTTGAGCTCCTGTTCAGGTTCCTGAAATCTACACATAGTCTGATTTCGCCGCTTTTCTTCCTTACCGGGACCAAATTGGCCACCCAATTGGAATATCTCAAGGGGACAATGATGTGGGCGTCTATCAATTTCTTCACTTCTTTCTCCATGACAGGCATCAACATGGGATTTATCGATCTCAGCTTCTGCTTGAATGGCTTAGCCTCTTCCTTCAGTGGGATCTTATGTTCAATGACTGATGTGTCATATGTCTTGAGGTCTTCATAGGTCCATGCAAACACATCAGCAAACTCTCTTAGCAACTCGGTAAATTCCACCCTCTGCTCCTTGGTCAAACCTTTTGACAGCTTGACAAACTTAGGCTCCTCTGGTGTGCCGATGTTGCACTCAGCTGTATCAAAATCATCACCTGAAACTCTCCCCTTTACTGCCACATCATTCCCATCAAACAATCTCTCTAATGGGATCAGTCCCCTCGGAATGTGATTGCTAGGTAACTGAATAATGTCATGCTTTGCTATTCTACTCAGCAACTCACCCCCATCAAACCTCTCCTCAGAGACAGAATCTTGGTCGATATGCATTTCTGAAAATTCTTTGATAGTCTCCAAGAACCTCTTGATCTCGAGATCATCCTCAAACACCTTCCAGTGTTTGACGTTGTCAAGTATGGAGGGCCTGTATTTTACTTCTACATCATACCTAAGCTTGGGCGGCAAGGGTACTTTTAAATTGCTTGTTGATGTAGCCAAGGAATCTGCCACTGTGTTCTCCTCTCTTGGGATGAAAGAAATGTTAAACGCTGAGAAGAAACTCTCAATCAGGTCCCATACCTCATTTCTGTAACTTCTGAGTTGAGGATGCTTGGCCTGATAAGTGCTTCTGATCTGCTGGACTACCAACTCGGCATCTCCGAATACTGCTATCTCCTGAATTCCCATTTCCCTTGCGGCTCTCAATCCTAGGATAAGAGATTCATACTCTGCCACATTATTGGTAGCTTTGAATTCTAATTTGTATGACAGAGATGTAATTTCCTGAGCGGGTGACACAAAAATCACCCCAGCTCCAGCGCCATCTCGGGAATAGGATCCATCAAAAAACATTTTCGAGATTGGGGTGATAGAGGGAGGAAATTCATGGGAAGTAGTGGGCTGCTTTCTGAGTTTGAGAGGAGGCTCGGGGGCATGGGTGAGCTGTAGTAAAATGGAGCCCAAATCAGTGTCAAAAGAAAAGATGGGGTGATTGGTAGGGTTGGCTTCATCGTTGATTATGTAGGCTAGCTGGGCTTCCCTGTATAGTCTTCTATGCTCTCCTCCAAACACTGGGATAGTAGCATATGTGAGGTCCATTTGCAAGGTTCCCCCCAGTATTTTTATCCAAGCTCTTGACAATAGCATACCGAACTTGGGGGGGACATCAGCTACTACGATATCCATGACGACACTTTTCATGGGCAGTTGAAACAAGGTCACAACTAGGTCTTTAATAACTCCAAGACACTGAACTCTCCTGGAGTCAAAAGAATAGAGGTCATGATAGGCTTGAGTGAATTCCAGTCCTAGTTCTTCCATGACGTTTTTGGGCATGAGGTTGTGAGAAGCCCCTGAATCCATCAAGCAGTTGTGCAACACCTTATCATGTATGTTCAGGGATGTGTAGAAAGGAGAGGATGAGTCATCCCTATCTTCTATCATGGGACCTAGGACAACTGCTGGCTTTTCATCTTGGAGGTTTATGGAGTCTGTGGGGAGGCATGAGGATTCAAATTGTAAAAGCTCAGAGAAGTGCTTTTTGAATTCTTCATGTTTGATTAGCTCGGTGAGGGGCACAGGGATTCTGATTTTTTGAATTTCATGCTCGAAATTGAAAGAAGATGTAGGCTTTGGAATTTCTCTTATTTCAGGAACATGATGGTAGACAATGGGAGAGAGGGGTTGAGACTTCTTACCTCTGTGACTGTCTGCTACTTCATTAGCAGGCTTCTCTATTATAGTGGACTGCTCAGGAATATCAGGTGCTGCTGTCTTTTTGTCAGACCTCAGGTTATACCTGCCTCGACCACCGCTAGCCTTATCTCCCTTGCTGAATTCATTCAACTGACTATCCATAAAAGACTCCTTGTAAGCTGCTTGAGTGAGATGAGGAAAAGGAGGAGTGTCTCCTAAGCAATGGATTTCAGGATCAATATCATCTGTTTCTCTTTCTTCCTTATCAGCCACCAAATTGTTCTGAAAAGGGGCCTGAATTCTCTAGTCTTCCCTGTCTCTTCCCCTCTCTTTGTGCATAGTCGGGGGAGCAATATTATTTGGCCTTCTGAAAACCCCTTTGATTTCAGCGCCCTGCGGGCCCTTGTACATTTGATTCCTTTCCACCTTCATTATTTCCATCTCTTTAGACAGAAACTTCATCATCTTGGTCAGTTCATCCACTTGAGGGTGGGGCAATGATGGGCCAGAAGTCAAGGCTTCGGAATTTCCCTTTCTTCTGTCTACGTCAGCCTTGTTCCTCACTCTGTCAGCTGCTAATATGTTGGATTCTACTTCTATGGCCGCATCTTGCATTTGAGCTAAGGAGGTGGCTCTTCTTTCCCTCAATAAAAGACAGAAATCAGGGTCGAATGCACCAGCATAGGAAATTTGGGCAGAGGCCTCTGAAGGCTTTATCTCCGTAGGAATATTATTATACATCTTATTGAATCTTTTGGAGAAGTCAGAGACGGAATCTCCTTCCATTTTCTTCAGAGACCCAAACTCTGTCATGTAATACATGAAATCCTTCTTGTCTCCCCACTGCCTCAGGAAAACACTATCCAGGGATTCAATTCCAACAATAGATCTGGGGACCAATCCTCTAAACCATTTCCTCACTTCGCCATCCAGGCTCTGGACAAAGACTCTCATCTAGACATATTCATTTTCAATGTTTAGGTTGTCTGCATAACTGTAGAAAGCAGCCAGGTGCTCTTCTGCAGTTATGTCCCCTTCTCCAATGAACTTGGGCATGTATTTCAAATAGTCTCCAGCAGGGAGAGGATTCATGGGATGGGGTAGGACTAAGGGAGAATATCTGGAAGCAACTATGGCGTCCATTATATTCAGAGGGGGATTAGCACCAGCCATAGTAATATTAGGTTGAGGAGAGCTGGGAGGAGAAGGAGTTCGTGAAGGGGCTACTGGGAACGAGTCTCGAAGTGGAGTGGGGAACAAGAGAGGATTTAAAGAGAAGGCTAATGAACTCAAGTCAGCAGGTGCTCCCCTTTGTGCAGGAGTGGGGAAATCCTCTGCAGTTACGGGTCTTCACCGAGAAACAACTTTAAAGGAGAGGGGAGTGACAAGGATTTCTCCCTCTAGTCCCAGACCAGGAGGGGAAAACTCAACAGGAACACTCCTAAAATTCAGGAAACGGGAAACCTCTGAAGGTGGTCTATCAAGAAACTGAGGAGGAGAAAAAGGAGTTCTTACAGAAGGAAAAGGCGGATTACCTGTTTCGGCAGTGGAAGCTTCTTCTTCAGGGGCCTTTCCTTTTCTGAGAACCACCTCTGGATCAGTTACAGGTGTAGCTAGAGGCAGCTGTGGATGCGACCGCGTATGCCTGCCTATGGAAGCCACAATTAAAGAAACGGGTTCTCTCCAGTGGAGTCGTCACAATGGAGTCGCCAGGTGCACAGTAGCAATCTCAATAGTTCTGATATCTGATGCACCTTTAGAATCAGCTGATCGTTGTCTTTCAATCCCGGGAAAAATATTCAACTTCATCCCCGGCAACGGCGCCAGAAATGTTAGCATCAGAAGTCACTTCTGGATTGCTTGCAGGAGAAGAGCCCGACACCCATCAGTTATATGTCACAATTGTTTTATAAAGAGATGATCAAATGGAGATAAAGGCTCGAGGAGATATCACCCTAACTTAGGGACTGGGTCTAGCATGTATGGGACAAAGGAGGTCTTGATCTAACTTCAGCCAGTGGGTTGATTAAAAGATGAGCAGGTCGAAGACTTGATGAGGAAGGTGAACAAACAACTTTGGGCAACAGGCTTTCAGTGGTTTGCAGAAGAAAGACTCTAAATACAAGATCCTCTTGGTTCAGGGTCTCAAGAAACTGAAAGGGGACTTGACTGGATCCTCCAATTCCAAGTCACTCAGCGGTGGGAAAATCACAAGAACTGATTAGAAACAACGTAACTGCTACAATGATACTATCCAACACCATCCTATAACAGCTACAACTCGACTGGACCCTCCAATTCTGAGCTGTTCTAACACAGTACACGAAGATGTAAGAGAAACTGACATTCATAAGGCAGAAGTCTCAGAAGTCTATACATAACCAGAGTATCAGTGCTTCGTTAAAGCTTTACAACTGGGAGCTTTGCTCAACCATCGATAGATACAAAAATGGCGAAAACGCCTTCATATACTCAAAACAACAACAACAACAAAATCGAGACGTTGCATTAAAAGATTTGCGTCTGCATGGCTTCTGACAATCTGCACCTGCAATCTTTGACTAATCGTGCACCTACGATGGACACGATCGAACTCCTGACAGATCCGTGGATGAATCAATGTGTTTTAATTCGGTGCTGGACTTTCCCATTATGGCGGAGGCGATGTCTAACCACCACCAACTACCTCAATAACTGCTTCATTGGGATTGAGAATGGCTCGACCAACTCGGCACTTTTGAGACGTGGAAGGTCCCTTGCGCTGCCACCTAGATTGGCTGATCGGCTTGATGAATATGCGCGGGGGCTAGCATGAAGGATGGGGTGCATGATGGGAGTGGTGGCGCCAAAACCATGAGGGTGAGATAAGGAGTGATGAGGGGTGAGAGAGGTTACAGGGGAGACACATGGCAGAAGGAAATAGGTGGAGGATGCAAGAGATGAGACGTAATGGGCACATTTTAGTGGGATACTGACGTGGAGGGGAGCGGGACATATGGCAGGTGGTGAGTGGATGATGAGATGGGGAAGGGACCACCTGGACTAAAGAGTGGAGAAGGACAGATGACACATGGCAACAGGGGAAAAGGTGGCTCTGGAGGATGGCATAACAGGAGGGAGGGCCCATGTTGGTTAAGAACATAGCAACTGAGAAGGATGGGATCACGCGAGCGCCATTGATCCAGGTGCTTAGATCTTGGACGTTGGGAAGTTGCACGCCCGATTCTGGACCCCCCCCCCCCCTCTACTTAAAGGTAGAAAGGTAAAGGGGGTCCAGAATTACCTTGAGCATCATTGATCCGGGCGCTTTGATCTCGACCATTGAAGAGGTGCACCCCTGATTTTGGACCCCCCCTTTCACTTAAAGGTAGGAAGGTGGGGGGGCTCCGAAATCCGATGTGCACCGTTGATCCGAGCGCGTGAAATTCTGCCGTCCAAAATTGATTTCCAATTAAACACGGGTGCATTTGCATCTCGAACTTAGGACAAGTGGGTTTTTTACTCATTCCTTCACATTTTACCCCCCTTACTAGAAATATCGCTAACACATCCCATAACCCATTACATAAACCCTAATGAGCCCCTTGTTGGGTCCACAAAACAAGTGAGATCCTGCGATCTCAACTCTGCCTGGGCGGTCCATCTTCGACCAGCCTGTCGATGTCCAAAAAGTGGTCAATCCTAACCAATGTTTCCTCAAAACTTGTTCAAGGGCCAACAAACACTTAGTAGTTAGTTAAGATCTACTTGGTCTAATGTGTCATTAGGTAAAAGTGTGTTTCGTTAGTATGCATTTGTAGTTAGGAAATATGACGGTCATGATATGTTCCCAACATAAAGTGATATTATGGTTTATATTATTCTCGACCTTAACCGCCATTGATCTGTGGCTTAACACCTGATTGGTCCATGATATCTATTTAAATAGCATGGAGGGTAATTTTTCGATGATCGATTGTGAGAAAATCCCTTGTAAAATATCTCTATAATATTTTTCATTTGCATTAATAAACTGCTCCAAGTGGCCACGTTGGTTGGGGCCCTGGATGTTTCCCCGTAGGGGTTTTACCATGTCAAAACATATGTTGGCCCTTGGGTATAGAAGTAAGTGAATATTAAGGCAGAAAAGATGGAATGCAAACTGCACAAAAGATACAGTGAATGATACTGGGTCGAAGTTAGAAGAAGAGAAGAAAAGACGAAGCGAAGTAAGAGAAATCAAGTCGTTGGATGAGGATATTGAGGATGACAGATCAACAAGGAAGATGGATCATGGACAACTCAACAAGAGGAAAAATCCACCATTGGATGCTTTGGAGCACAGCCTGAGAAGGAAGGAAAGACAGGCTGGCGAAGCCCTGAAAACGTGGGTCAAGTTGACCTAGGGTTTTAGACACCTAGGGTTTTGGTATCTAGGGTTTTTACACTTAGGTTTCAACCTAAGGATGTCCGAGAGCTATTTTTATGTATAAATAAAGGTCTAAAGGACCTAGGATGGGTTGGTTCTAAGTTGGTTGAGAGTTCATTGTTATTGTTTGATTGACTGAGTACTAATGTAAGAGAGAGAAGTGTTGTGTGAGAGGGCCTTCTGTATTGTAAGATCTTTAGCTGGGTGTGAAGATCAACCTTGCAGCTGGGTACGTAGGGAGAGGAGAAAGATGAAAAGAGAGAGATCTGCAAGCTAAGAGCGCAGATAAGAACTGTATGCTTTCATCTTAATATATTATATAGCAAATTTCTATGGACATAGCCCTAGAGAGAGGGTGAACCACATATACCTTGTGTTATGTGTGATTGATGTTGGGTTCTTTGTCATTTGATATAATGCTATTGTGATATTGTGTTAGATATAAGATATAACTTGCATAGTAGGCCTAAGGAAGATAAATAATACTAGGTTACTATGTGTAGTTTCTTTGAATCCATTTTGCATTTCCTCTGGTTGTAGACACCTGTGTCCTGCAACCCCCTATAGCTACTTCGGGTGAGACTGCATCCGCCTCATAGGTGTTGTCGAAAGGGCCAGTAGTTAGGGATTGTTGGTGTGCTCTTGGAGCTAAACCCTGGGTCTGCCCCTGTGCCAAAAACATCGGTGTGTTTATGTTTGATTTGGTTGTGTGAGTGGTTACTGAAGGTGTTCTTCCTCTATTGGAATACTTGTGTTGTTAAACAGAAAAGGGTTCCAAACCAGGGAACGTTGAGCCAGTCCACGTCATCAGATTGCTCATCTTGTAGTAGTTCGGGGATAACCAATAGGTACAGAACAAAATTTCTGGAATCCATACACTGCAACACCACAACTAGGGAACTCGAGAAGCTATAATCTAGAATGCAGAAATAATATCAGAGACTTCAGGAAAACACCACATGACTTGCTTATTTCCTCTAGGAGATAAGTTGGGGAAAAACACTACCAACATATCCAATTATCTCTAGTGGCCTCAAACAACATGCATCCATGCTAGTGCTCAATGTAGAACTCAGTTCTGTCACTCCTAGTCATTTTCTGTCAAATCTCAGTTTTCTTCAACATATCATCAGTCTATTTTCATTACTAGTAGTATTTTTTAATTGTTCAATTGCAAAACTCTTTTAGTTTCATAAATAATAAGTGGTATTTTTTGTGTGATAAGAACCACTCCTTTTTTTAAGTGAAGTTCGTAGTATTCATGAAAATACTTCAGTAGTGTGTTTTAGTTAAGTTAATAATTTGTTTTACAGCCGATGTGTAGAGAGAAACCTCGACTCCACACTGTTCGAGGGCCTCCACATATGTGATAAATAGGCATTATGTGTATGTTAGAAGGGTTCAGTTTTTGGGAGAAAAATATCAATACAACAACTGGTTGGACCCATTCTATGCATGGATTAAATCTCTCTTCCTGGTGAAGATACTATTGATGATAGTGTGTTTGTGTCCAAATTCGTATGTGTTTCTTATATTGAATACAATTTTGATTTGTGCGAAGTACATTTAATTTCCTTTAGCTACTATATAACTTGTCTTTATTAATATGCTATCTGTGATAACAACTATGCTTTGATGAAGATTTGTTTTTGTTGCAACCTATGGGAATAACAGTGGTTTTGGTATATGTTTAATGCTTTAAATGACATTTTAAGGCTTAAACTTCTAGCAACAAATTGTTCATTGAATGGTTTGGTGTTTTTCTTTGTTTCTTACCTTTACTGTCTCACTTTAATCTCCTTAGTGTGCCACTAGCCAAGGAGGATCCTAATCCATGTCATTTGGCCAACCAAACCATGCTCATGTCTTGGTAAACCAACCCTCTAACTGACCCATAAATAAAAAAACCAACCATTCATAGTGTGAGGTGGACTAGCTTTTCCCTTTAGCAGCCAGGTGTAGAATTTAGGACCAACATCTTCTGGCGTTGTTGTCGAGGAATGGAGTAATGAGATATATTTCTCTGGGAGAACGACAACAATCATATCCGACCTTTGATGGTGAAAAAATATCAGACACATTCAGATTGCCATCTTTCACCTGGTGACTCCAATGAGTAAAATTCAAAAGAAATATTGGCTTCCAGAAAATGACTCAAAAAATTCAAATATGAGCACACCAGAGAGACTAAATCTCATCCCAACCCTGAGAAGGACAAAGTAGTCTCTGAGCCAGAAAGAAAACTAAGAAAATCCACCTTAGCTCAGAGATATACCTCACCCCTCAAGGGTAAAGATGCACCTAAACATTCTACTTATGTCCATTATCAAAAGCAACTTGAATTTGCTAGCCCTCAGAATCACAATTCTAAGGAACCACAAACACCTTAAAGTATTTCATCTACTACATCATCCAGTCCATCATCCACCCTTGTATATTTAATCAATGTTCAGATTCCTATTGCCCAAACAATGGTTGTTAACATGATGGATGTCATAATAGCTGCCAGATATGCACCCCTAGTTCTGCATGTAGGCTTACATGCACTCCATCCACATATTACATGAAATATTTACCTAGATATAATGGGAAAGGGGATGTCATAGTTGAGGAACATCTGGTTTCCTTCTACAACTTTGCCAACAACTTTAACATTGACTATCCAGATGTGTGGATGAGGTTGTTTGTACAAATACTTGATGCGTATGTAAGAAAATGGTTCGAGGGCCTCCCTCCAACCTCCATTGCAGATATTGATGCTTCAGATGAGGCTTTCATAAAGAAATTGGGGGATACAAGGGATTATATGTATTACATCACTGAGTTTGGCGCCCTTAAGAGAAATAATGGTGAGTCTATTTTGGAATTCACCAAGAGATTTAATAAGATGTATGGTAGGATCCCAGATGAGATAAAACCAATTGAAGCCTCTGCCAAGATCACTTATGCCAATGCATTTGATGAATACTTTTCTCTTCTTTTGAGGGAGAGAAGATCCACCACCTTTCTATCCGTGCAAGAAGAAACCATTGAGGTTGAGTCCAACATATTGGCATCAGACAAGTTAAAGACTAGATATGAAAAGGACAAGAAGAAACAAAGAGAGGATTCCCCCGCCTCCTCTAACCGAGCCACATATGATACTAAACTTGATGAAATGATAAAAAATTTGAAGGATCTAAAATCTGAAATAGACAAGATGAAATGGGAATCTAAACAACCAAACAGATATTTTCAAGGGGATAGGAACAAAAATCCCAACAATTTTAGAAGGTCGAATGATGCCCCTCAGATAATGCAGAGAGAGAGGAGGAATGTTGATGACCAAAGAGTAGTATTGCCTTTCCAAAACAATCAGATTGAGAAGATGGATGTAGATAGTGATGATGTGGATGATGTTGTTGTACTTTTCAATGAAACAAATTTTTGCACCAATCACTTAATGCAACACGATTATGAGGTAGCACAAATGTCAGATCAATTTGATATTGAGATAGGGGAAGAGGGAGTTATTCAAGGTCAACCCCAAAATAAATATGACTTGAGACATATAACATGTGTTGGTTTAAGTTCCTCTGAGTTATACTTTTAACATGATTGACCCAGGTTCAAGTCTACTAGGGTTCCAACAAAGCCTCTAAAACTATCAGCCCTCCTAGTAAACTAGAAGGAAATGTAGTACACATGGTGCACTGTGCAGTCTCACCCAAGATAGTCTTAGTGGGTGACTGCAATGCTCAGGTGTTTACAGTCCAGCACTGAATGGAAATTTGTGAAGTGTGCGCAGATAGTTCTATTTAACTTATTAAATCAATATATTGTTATTCCCAATTACACATGTGATGTAATCAAACTTATTGTCTCATTCATTCATCATGCTAACATCTACTCATAAAAAGTAAAAGAGACATAAAAATTCAATCACATAACACAGATTTACCATGGTTCACACCCTTAGGCTATGTCCACAAACATCTGGCTCTCAAGCTCTTTTAATCTGGTAGTTCCAAAACTACAATGTCGCGCGCTTCACAACTCATCCTCAGTCGGGTTGATATATATTATGAGGCAGACTAGATCACACCAGGCTTCTTAGCCTATGATATAACCCTCAATATATATCCTCTTGTCCCTCTACAGATCAACAACTTACAAAATTAGGTCGTATCATAGAGTATTACAAACCAGTTATCAAAACATGATTCCTTTCTTCCGTCGTCTCTTTAGAATCTCTAAGCCCTCTCCCTCTCTAGACCTCCTAGGTATATATATATATATATATGTTTCTGGCTCATCAACCATTACAATGTATTACAAAAACCCTAACCCTAACATCATTATGTCTTACATGCATGCGTGCATTCTACTCTTCCTTCTAGTTGTCGCTTTCCTCGTGCATGCCTTTCTTCCCAAAATAGCCTTTCTTTCCGATTTGTCCTGCTTCCAACAGGCCCCCAACACTGATATGTGGCTCATCCTGAGCCACCTAACTCCTGTGTGCTTCATTGATCTCCCTTGTGATCGCTTGGAACTTCTCCATGAGCTCTGTTGCTTGTGTTTGAGCCTGCGTGGTCTTCTCCTTGAGTGCGTCCAATATATGAACTACAATCTCGTAGATGAACATCCTTGCACATTTTTCCTGGTTTTGTGCCATATATGTTTTGGCTTCCTCTACCTGTGAAATGACCTATGTTTCTTTCTCATGGAGTGGTTCCATTTGATCATGGTGCTCCTTTTTATGTGTTTTCATAACTATGAGTTATGCTTGCAGTTTCTTCA
Organism: Picea mariana; assembly: GCA_032191745.1. Taxonomy (NCBI): domain Eukaryota; kingdom Viridiplantae; phylum Streptophyta; class Pinopsida; order Pinales; family Pinaceae; genus Picea; species Picea mariana. The sequence continues at coordinate 63,782 of JASDQU010100033.1, read as the reverse complement.
TGTACTGTTCTCCTTTGACGTGCTCCATGATCAACATTGTCTTTTTCCTCTTCTTGAGGCCCTGGATAGTTGTGCTTATCCTTTCTCCTTCCTGGTCCCACTGCTGGACCTGTTGATCTTCTTCCAGCTTCGTCTAGATTTGTGTTGCTTTCTCAAATAAGTCGGTCGTCACGTGGACTTGTTTTTCTATTTCGTTTATCTTCACAATTGCTTCCTGTTGTATTTTCTCCTTCACCACTGATGGAGTGGTAGGTGTGAGTTACTCCCAGAGATGATATATCTCATCTTGGTATTGATCAATTTTCTGCACAATCTGATCAATTTTCTATGTCTTCATGAGTTCGACCATCTGCATGTTGTTTGGGATCTTCTCATAGGCTACGACCACTTTCTGCTATAGTCCCTTCACAATTTCCTTCTCCTCTTTGGTCTCGATCTTGGCCTGCTCAAGTACCACTTCCAACCAATCTTGATCATCCTTTTTCTGTTGCAATTATGTTGTCTCTGTGTGTGCGTGAGACTATACCTCTTGTGTAATGATGACTTGCAATATATATAGTCCCTTGGTTGGTATCCACATCAATACCAACTGTAGTTGAGCCAAGTCATTTAGGGGTCTCTACCCCATGATTTCATCCATGTGCAACATGCTGGGTGTGATGTGAAATGTTGAGCTCGGTTGTGTTTTCGTATGGATCCTGTCCTTATCACTTGATCCAACTTCACCTCCTATCTGTGATGTTGATGGGCCCATTTCTACGTTGTTGTAAATTGTCTGTGCTTCCCCTATATTCCAGAGGAGTTGTCATATGTGTCTCAGCTCTTCCTCAATTTTTTCCCTTTGGTGTGCAACATTCTCAAAATCCTCGAGTGTGCAATCTTGGATCATTTGAGCCACCATGTCCGTGTCATCCTCAGTGATCACGTATTCTAGGGGTGTTCTGTGTGACTTCGAATTTTTATGCACACCCCCCATTTGGGTGATTGGCCACTTAGCCTAGCCTTGATCTTGTGGTGTATCACTTCATGTAGTTCCTTGTGATGCGTCATCTTGTTTTTGTTGTACTTGGGGCACCTGTGTGTTGTTTTTCTTCCCTGTCTGTACACTTGTCTTGGATGTCCCCCCTTTCCTCTGTTGTGCCTTATTTTGACATGTCCTTGTTTTCTTAGGCATTGTTACATCCTCGGGCTGTGTTTGTTCCTGCCATACCTCCTCAACATGTGTGTGTTCCTGTCTTATCTCCTCCTCCTCTATCTCTGCGGGTATTTCTCGATTGAGGACTAGAATCCTCCATTCATCTTCCCAATCCTTAATGGCCATTTGTATGTCCCCCTCCATGATGCAGTAACATAGCCATAGCCATTGATTGTCGAGGTCTTTCCATGCCTAGATCCACATCGCATGTCTAGTGGCTTTGAAGTTGGCTATGCCCTGATACTTTGCAATAGCTTTCGGTTTTATCCTCCAAGTGTTGGCTATGGTGTCTTGTAGATCGTGGAGATATCCTTCGAATATAAATGCATTTGCTTTCCTATTCTTGGTGTCTGAAGTGGCTCCCAATGATAAGTATTGCACTCCGTGGTAGGGTTTGGGTCTAGTAGTGAAAAATGATTATTTTGGCTCCTTCCATCCCATCATGGCTATCAAGATGAGAAGCGATGAATAATGAAATTATATCCCCAGATCCTGTGCATCCTTGCATTCGTCTAGGAATAGATTCAACAAATAAGGTGCCTAGTTGAGTGTGGTGCCCTCGACACACTATGCTGTAGCGACAAAAACCTCGGTCGGGACTTCCTCCTTGTGGCATTTCCTGAGCAACTTGCATGCCATAATTTTTGTGGTCATTCTTGTCACGATGTCACTAATATGCTTGATAATGATTCCATGCGACCCCCTTTTGGTGTCGTATTTCTTCTTCATCTTCTTGGTCAGTTCTTTCTCCTTTTTTTTTTTTCCTCGAGGAACTATGTGGGATCCATGCTCCGTGATGGTAGCCCTGTGATGTGTGCAATGATCTCTACATCTATTGAGATGAGTTTTTCCAGCCATAGTTATTTGCCATGTGTGACCACCATCACCTGCTTGACGCAATTTTTTTCATACTGGCCTCTCCCAAAGCGTGGTAGGTCCAATAGACCTAAAATCCCAGTTTTGTCCAGTCCTATTGCCCACTTGACTGGTTGATGAATTGGTTCCCCAAAGGGTCCTATACCCATAGTCTATAGGTAGACTTGCTTAGCGAAATCTAGGAACTTGTCTATGTCTATTGCATCATGGTCTGAGTACCTCAATTTCTCTACATAGCCTAAAAAATTTATTGGTACATGTACCCCTTTCGGTATGCACGGAAAAACAATTGGTGTGGTGGGTTGTTTGCATGGTGACCTTGGTATCGTCTCCTTTCCCTTTTGCTGTGGTGGCTGACTCGAGGTTCCAGCTTCCATTATTCATTCTTCGGCATACCCCTCTGGTCGACCAGTGACATCTGCCACTACTCCTTCCTATGGTTGTTCTGACGTAGTTGTCTATGATTCTTTCGGTGCAACTATTTCTTCTTATTTAGGAATCATCCCATTAAATCTCGGGGCTTCCATATAGTTTTCGGGTTGCACTTGGTGTTGATATTATGGTAGTTGAGGGAGGTATTTACCTCCACATGTAAACAAGATGAGAATAGAATATTCTGGGAAGCAAGAAGAAACCCTAATTAGTTGGATAACAACCCTAGAATCAAAGTCGGCTCAAGAGGATAATTTGTATTAGGTTATTAGCCTCCAAGAGAAGAAGTCGACTAAAGGAAATATTATATACTAAGTAAATAGGCACCCAGAATGAGAAGTCGGCCCAGGCAGTCTGCTATATTTAGTATAAATACAGGAGGCCAATCTTCATTCTGGAAAGTATTCTCAGAATTATAGAAGCAACACTTGTGCGCATTGCAGTTGGCCAGTTTGTGTGCAAGTTTGGAGGAGAGTTGTCGTTGCAGCTGCTGCAACTAGCAGATTTCGGTTTTGGCTTGGAATCTTTCTTGGTTATGGTTTTGAATCTTTGATCATCTCTTGTTACTTTTTTTTGGTACACTATCCTTGGAGAGATGTGCGCTATATTTTTTGGCTATCTAGCCTAGGGTTTGCTTCCGGAATGATTCTCTGTCAAGGTTAAGGTGCTCGGGGGTGGATTCGGCCTATGGTTGGGTGAAAATAGTAATATTGTCTATGGTTAAATGAGAAAATACATCGTATTCTAAGAGGTTATGGGCCCACACCTCCTTCATTCAGTTTAACCCCTGGAAGGGAGCATAGCCATAAGGATACTAAGCTCGTTGAAGAACTTTCACTAGGGTTTCTAGCAGGAGAAGTTACTAAAGCAATGCCTCTAGGGTTGCTAGCAGGTGCAGTTGAAGAAACCCTAACCATCTCGTTAAGGAACCTTAAGTGAAGGTATTGACCTAATTTTTGGATAGACTAGTGTGCCCTAGCCTAGCGCATCTTCTGGTACTCTCAGCAAGCTAAGACGTCAAGTTTGAGTTTTTGGTCAAATCTAGGGTTGACCAAGTCAAAGAAACCATGAATTACTCTATGAAGTCAGAAAACAAGTTAGATGGGGCTTCTAACTTCACAACATGGAATACAAGGATTGATCTCATCCTTGCCAAAAATAAAGTGTTGGATATCGTGAAAGGAAAGATTGTGGAACTAGAGTTTGAAGAAGGAAAAGAAAAGGAACCGCCGAGCATCGAGTTATGGAGAAGTTCCAAGACAATGACATCAATGCCATGAGTATCATAGTGGATTCTATAAAATTACACCTGATACTCTACATCTCCCATCTTGATTCATCTAAGAAGATGTACGATGCCCTAACAAACCTCTTCTTAGTCAGAAACATTGGACAAGTAACGAGTTTGAAGAATGAGCTCCGTGACATGAAGATGAATGATGATGACAGCATAACATCATACTTTGTGAGAATATCTCAGTTAAGAGATCAACTAAAAGCTATTGAAGATATTATTTCAGAGAAGGAACTGGTAAATATAGCACCCAATGGTCTTCCCAAGACATGGGATGCATTTTCCACAAGCATGAACACAAGGAAGGAGTATCCCACATTTGAATAACTTTGGACTTGTTGTGCAAGAGAAGAATCAAGGATCAATGCAAAAGAGAAACCCCAAAACAATTACGATGATCAATCCTTCACAACAAGGTTCAAGGATTTTAGGAATAAAAAGAAGTTTGGCTCCAGGAAGAAACCAAATCAAGAGAAATATATGTCAAGAATACAATGCTTCAATTGTTGAAAGTATGGTAACTACAAGAATCATTGTCTCAAGTTAAAGAAAAGGAAGAAAACACATGAAGCATCAGTTGTCGAAGAAAGCGAACCCTCAAAGAAAGCCAAGTAGTACAAAACATACTTCTTCTAAGACAAGGTAACAATAATCTTCATAGTTCTTGTACATACCACATTTTATGTACATATCTTGCATATCCATTTCTTAGAAGATAACATGTTACCAGGGTGCATTATCCTTGGAGAGAGGTGCACTATCTTGTTTGGATATCTAGCCTAGGGTTTGCTTCCAGAATGATTCTTTTTCAAGGTTAAGGTGCTTGAGGGTGGATCCGGTCTATGGTTGGGTGACAATAGTGATATTGTCTATGGTTAAACATGGACATCCATCATATTATAACACTTGGCTACCTATGTCCTCATTCTACCGGCCCTACCCCTCTTCTAGCATATCAATGTCCATGCCCATTGGTGTTGTCTGATGGGTTTCTTCCTCAATGGGTGTGGGGATTCCTAGCATTGTATCCGGTGATGGTATTTCGTCCACATTGAAAACTTATGGTGACTAAGATGGTTGTTCTTCACTTCCCTGTGGTTGTGATTGTGCTCTGGTACTACCTCGAGGTCGTCTAGCAGTTTGGCTCAGTTCTCCCTGTTTGGGTGGTGCCATGGTGGAAAATATGTCGTTTGTCGATATCAATAGCCTCTGCAACCTTTGCAACCTCTACAACCTTCACTCTCTGCTTCGTATGCTCTATCACTCTGTGCCTTTTCCAATTTTGCAATAACCTTTTTGCTCCCATGTCCCTACTTTGTATCGACGTCGTGTGAAGCTTGTCGGAGACTTTTCCACAATTATGATTTAATTGAATCACTTTTTCCTTCATACTTTCCATTTATTTCCCTCACTATCGCCAGTTGGCATGACTAATGTGACTTCCCGTTAGTCATTTCCAGCATTTAACTCTAATAGCCTCCATCAATTGGTGCTTCTTTTGTCATTTTGACTTTCCCAATTGTTTTCGCTTTGAACTGACCATTAGACTTGTCTCCATCATGATCATATTTCCGAGCGTGCATGATCATTCTACTTTCGGTGCATTCTCCTTCTAGTTTTGGCACACTATGCCCATGTTATTATCTTTTGATGCCCTGCACTATCTCCTTTTTTTTTTTTTTACTGCGCGGTGACTTTCAATTTGTGGGTGGTTGACTGTTCTTGTACAGCTTCAATCGACTCCCATTGATCATCCCTCTGATTTCTACACCTCCTAAGTCCTTCAACTATATAGCTCCCCCATCTGTGACAATTTTTACTTCATATGGTCCTAACCAGTGCATTCTAAGTTTTATCGGATGTTGAATGGATGTACTGTCATACATCAACACTAAGTCTCCTACCTTGAAATTTTTCCTCTTGATATGTTTGTTTTGCCAATGTGTGTGCCTTGATTTCTGAACTTGTTGGTGGAACCCTACTAGGATCCTATCTTCCTCCATAATCATCAGTTGACTCAACCTATCATGTACTATGCCTCGTTCTGTCTTGTTTGTAATAGCTGCCAGGCGCAGACTGGGTACAAAAAATTCTTATGTCACCACTGCTTCTTGTCCATATACCAATCTGAATGGCATGTGTCCTGTCAACTTCTTACATGTGGTCATGTAAGCCCACAATACTGCTGGTATTTTTAGGTCTCAATCATGCCTATTAACATTACACATCTTCGTCAGTGCATTTTCAAGGATTTTGTTCAAGGGTTCTACGGTTCCATTCACTTGTGGATGATATGGTGTACTCTTTTGGTGATGGACTTCAAATTTCTCAGTCATAGACTTAATAGTGATGTTAATGAAGTAAGTTCCTTGGTCACTCATCAAAATCATTGGGCAACCAAATCTAGTGATCACTTGTTCAAAAAGGAAGTGTCTTGTTGTTTATGTGTTGCAATCTTTGATTGGTGCTTCTTCTGCCCATCTTGTCAGGTATTATGCCGCGGTGATAATGTACTTTGATCCTGTCCTCTTTGATGGTGGGTTAATTGGTCCCAGAAAATCTATTGCCCATTTGTTAAATACCTGCAACGTTACCCGTGGTCGTAGGGGAATCTCG